>LTAE01008406.1:0-17560 GCA_001647135.1 Pontederia paniculata | reverse complement strand
TTTGGGAGGGATGGTATGAACCAGGGACGAGGAAATTCATATTTATTGATTACTCGAGACACAAAAGGGTCATGATGTTTGTTTAGTATGGAAACCACCCTTTTGGCTAATAGTGCAGTCCTAATATGATGCAGATTTATGATTCCTAATTCCCCATCTTGTTTAGCTAACTGCACAGTATTCCATCCAATTAGATGAAGACCATGCTTTTCCCCTGATGACCATAGAAAATCTCTCGATATCTTTTCTAGTGATTCAATAAATCCGGCTGATATATACACTAAGCCCAGTGAGTAGTTTGGCATAGAGCTTAAGGTTGATTTTATCAGAGTAGTTTTACCAGCCTGTGTTAGGGTTTTCATTTTCCAGCCTGCTAATTTACTTTGCATTTTATCTGATATGTGAGTAAGTGTGGTTCTAGGAAGGTATTTGTATGATATTGGGGCCCCTAGATACATGAAAGGAAAGGTACCTATGTCAATTTTTAAAATGTTTTTTATCCCAGTTTTCCTGCTACCACTAAACTTTGGTGGAAGATAAATAGCAGATTTTTGTGTGTTAATTTTTTGATTGGTTAAAGCTAGGTATTGATCAAAAACTACTCTTATTCTTTTACAATTCAAAGATGTAGCTGCCATACAGACTAATAAGTCATCTGCATAGAAGAGATGGCTAATTGACATGGACCCTGATTTGAAAGGCTTTATTTTCCCTGATGTTATTTCCTGATTCAGCAAGGATGAGAATACCTGGGATACCAGAATAAAGAGGTATGGGGATAGGGGATCCCCTTGTCTAATTCCTTTGTTACTTTTAAAATAAGGGGATAAGGATCCATTGATACAGTAGGTAAAGATGGGAGATTGTATACAAGTATTTATCCAATTGATACATTTTGGTGGGAAGTTCATGAGGTTTAGCACATCTATAATTGCATCCCAAGATACTCTGTCAAAAGCCTTTTCCATATCAGCCTTAAGTATGAGGTATTTCCTTCTTCCTTTAGTCATGGAGTGGGCAATCTCTTGTGCAAGGAAAAGATTGTCATGTATAGATCTATTTGCTACAAAAGCAGATTGTGCCTTATCAATAAGGTAAGGCAGGGTTGGCTTTAATCTGTTTGCTAAGATCTTGGCTATTGCCCTGTAGGTAACATTGCAAAGTGTTATAGGTCTATAATCAGTTACTAGTTTAGGATTTTGTTTTTTTTTTTTTTTGAATGAAGGTAATTGATGTTTTGGTGTATCCCTGAGGTAGCCGTCCTGATTGAAAAAATTGCAAAATTTCTTGGGTTATGTCTTGCCCAATAATGTCCCAATAATTTCTAAAAAATTCACATGTGAATCCATCTGGTCCTGGGGCTTTACCATAGGCCATGCTCCAGAAACTATTTTGATTTCTTGAGCAATGATTGGTGATATTAGAGTAGCAGTCCATGAATTATTTAAGGAAGGAAGAGAAGGCCAATTAGATAGTGGTACAGGGGTTTGGGAGTCTGAGGCCCATAATGAGGTATAATGTTTTACAAACATTGATTGGATTTCCTCATCTTCAGTTGCTATATTACCCTCACTATCCTCAATTCTATTAATATGATTTCTTCTATTTCTAATTATTGTACTTAGGTGGAAGAACTTTGTGTTTTTATCTCCCTCATTTATCCAACTAACCCTAGATTTAGACCACCATTTAACACTAATTTGTCTTAGATAAGCAGCATGTTGTTTGTACAGGCTCCTAAGTTTCTTTAATTCCTCTTCAGACAGTCCATGATCTTCATCTTTGAGTTCAAGTTTAGTGATGTCTTGTTTAGTATTTTGTGCTCTAGTTTCAAGCCTTCCTAGTCCATTTCTATTCCAACTTAGTGTCTGGTCCTTAATTTTATTTAAGGAGTCAGCAATAGATTGACCTCTCCTTCTTGTTTTCCACAGGTTTTCTACTATGTCCTTCGGTTCTTTATATTCAAACAAAAAATGTTCATATCTAAATGGCCTAGGTTTATGCAAATTACTGTTTGTGTTGAGAAGGATTGGGGCATGATCTGAAGTGCCTCTATTAAGTGAGTGTAAGGTCAGGTTTGGGAATCTAGTTGCCTAGTGATGGTTTATCATTGCTCTATCTAACCTACAATGGATCCTGGCTAAACCTTTCCTATTATTGCACCATGTATATTGTGTGCCAACTAAAGGTAGATCTATTAAGCCTTGATCTTGAATGAAGTCACGAAAGATCTTGACTGACTTTGTTAGTTTAAAGGTTGTACCACCTCTTTTGTCATTTGGACTAATAATGCAATTCATATCACCCGCAATAATCTAAGGTATATCATCAAGGTTTATGGATGCAAGTGTTTGCCATAATTGATTCATATTTGAGAGAAGATTACTAGCATAAATAGAAGTTAGCAGGAAGGAAAATCTTTTTATGGAGACAATAGCATGGAAGCATTGAGAGGAAGGGTTAATTGATGTTACCAAGGCAGAACCTATACGCCAAGCAATTAAGATACCACCTGATGCGCCAGATCCCTCCTGAAAACATCCTATCCAATTTCTCCTAAGCCTTCTAATGACCTGTTTCTGACTTTGATCTAACTATGTGTGTTTCTAACAAGACAATGATATATGGGTTATTCGTAATAATGAGATTTTGAAGCATGTCACGTACTTTACCTCTTAGGGCTCCTCTATAGTTCCATATGAGGATTTTTATCATGTTCTGAAATTTTTGAGGAGGAGGCAGCTACCTCAGTAGCATGAACCTGCATAGCCATGGTAGACTGATCAGAAGAAAATTGATTTTGTAAAGAATCCTTACCTTTCATTTTACTATTTTTCCCTTTCCTTGCACTGAGCGAAGGAGGCGGAGGTGAGAAAAGCTCAGCCGCTCTTCTGTTGTGTTTAGACTCTACTTTTGGTTCTGGAAGTAGGTCAGCATCAGGCTCTTCCTCCTCATCTTCTGATGAGGGTGTGTCTTCTGCTGATCTTGAAACATTGAATCTTTCCGTCATCTGAGCAACAAGTTGAGCATGCTCCAAGGAGGGAGGCTGACTTTCCATAGTGGCCTGCCGAGAAGGAGATCTGAAAGGGGGGGCAGCAAGAGGAGAAGAGAGAGGAGGAAAGGCAATATTGTCCAGCGCAGGAGAGGTGAGTGTCATTTGATTTAGTTTAGTCATGTGCGGGGAGCCACGTGGATCTGGGGAGCTTCGAGTGTATCGAGCACGTGACTATCCTCGAGGTTCGCATCATTAGGGTTTCTCGAAACATGTTGGCTTGTGCAACCACGAAGAGAGCTTTCTAGAGGGGAAAGAGCCATTGGATAAGTCCCAAGCGTCTGATTTGCAGATGTTAAATCCTGACGGTACAGATCTTCAGCAACAGGGGCATCCGGCCTATCTTGGACCGGTTTGGGTCGCCAACTATGGACCGGTCTTGTTACAGGACGGCGATTTTCCGCACGTGGGTTCCCAGCGTTGCCATCCTTTACAGAGGTCGTTGCCGGTATCCGACTCCGTGGATTGGAAGACCACAACCATATTCCGTAGAGCAGGAGACCATCCTTACCCGCCAGCAGGAGACCTTCAGAGCTCTTTCTCTCCGGACAAATATCCAGATGGTGTCCAAAATGGCCACAGTTGAAGCAGAACATCGGAATATTTTCATAAGTAACACGCTGAAAGAAACGAGAACCATTAGGAAGACGAATCCATGTACCTTGTTTAATAGGGGCCGCAAGGTCTAATTCAATACAGACTCTAGAAATTTTTCACCGTTTATAGTATAATCGCCGATCTTTAGAGGAGTACCAAAGATAGATGCGATACGTAGTATAGTTTCAGAATTTCCAAGTTCGAAAGAAAGGCCAGGGATTTGAATCCATACCGGCGTAGTCGATAAATGCTCATCAAAAGGGCGAAAAAAAGATTTTGCTTGGGTCACATTTAAGAGATTACCTTCATAGTTCCAGGGATTTTTGGTTAAGACACCTAACCTGTCCGCTTCACAGCCAAATCTGAAGAGAAGATATCGATTTCCCAACTCTACAACCTTTAGAGGGGAGGTCAAGTTCCAGAGCTTTGGAAGGTTGATCTTCAGCTTTTCAACCGCAGCTTCGTTCCCCAAGAATCTACTCATAAGACAACTTTGCAACTCCTCCGATATTTGCGCAATTTCTTCCTCACCGATGATGACCTCATCTGTAGATGCTTCTTGTATCGCCTGAAGTCTTTGTTTGGAGATTTGGGAGGAGTGGGGGGGTCTCCCATTGATTGGTCCAAATCCACGCTTCGAACCAAGCCCTACTATATATATCTACATATTTTGCTTGTAATCATTGCAAATCAGAATTTGAAATTACTTGATTATCTTTATCTCATGATCAAAGCTAACAAGCAGAAAAATTGGCTCTTTATCACAACCATTTCTTGGACCCACGAATTCTGAAAATTACTATTGTTTATACAACTAACCTCCGTAAGAGCACGACAATAGATCACTACTTTGGTCATTGATTTAATATGCAAGAGTTATTATTTCTTAAATAACTACTCTTCTGACTCCTCACATGAAAAAGTCAAGAGTATGTTGTTTCAAAAGCACTTTAGGCACCTAGTAGAGTATTCTAGGAAGAAATTGATGGATAATGCCCTGGAGAACAATTCTTTTCACCCTAATAACTACTCCTCTAACCTTTGACTTCAAAGAGTCAAGAGTATGTTATCTAACGACACTCCTAACACCCTCATTGAGTATTCCAAGAAGAGAATATGAAGATATATTAGGGAAAACATCTCTTTTTGCTTTCACATCTTTGTCGATTTTCAAAAAAAAAAAAGGAAAAAAAGAGAAAAAGGAAGAGAAAGTGTGGACAAGGAAGTAATAAAAAATTATGAACATGTCTCCGTAATATAAGTTAAATATGTTAGTTTCCAGAAATTAAAGACAAAGAAGACTTTCTAAATTTAATGGGAGGTTGTGACATGTGGGCGATGAGGTTATGTTGTATTGCATTAAGTGTAAGCTTCAGCGACTTCTGAGCAAAGTTTAATTAGGTCAGGATGGTACTATTTGCAGTGCATTTAAAAAAAATCTTATTTGATGAAAAATTTAGCTTGCTCCTTATGTTGTGATCTTCACATTTGAAATTCACTCGCATCAATTTTAATTCATTTGCTTGAAGACCAGCGAAGGTTTAAGTTTGGAAATATTTGTTGCATAGCATCAAGTGCATGATATTTTGATCTTTAAAGTTGTGTCTAGCACCATTTTTAGTCTTCTTTTAAGCTTGAGCCTCTATTTTATACTTGGGGTTAAGGAGTATGGAGCACCGTAGATATAAAAATCTACATTTCTTCTTTTGTCCGTTTAACTCCCTTTAAATGAATAAAGTCGGTTCGATGAAATAGGGTTATCCTTTCAATTCAAAAAAATAAACTGGTAGTTTAACTTTCTCTCCCTTCGTATTTATTCCTTGCAAAAACCGTTGTTCACCATTTTTTCCCCGAGAATGCAAGCCACCGCCGGGAAGGCCCTTGCATCTCGCCTCGATGACACAACCGTCATAGAGGCCCTCCCATCTCCCTTTGAAGCATGTCATGATGTGATCCTACACCACCACTCCTAGACGACATAGCTGCCATGGAGGCTCTCGCATCTTATCGCCTCATTGATCTAGCCGTACACAGGCCTTTGATCGTCTTCAACCTCCTCACAGATCCAACCATTGTAGAGGCTTGTCATCATCATTCCTTGACAATGCGACCATCGCGGAGGCTCTCGGATCTTGTCTCCTCCAAATCTGTTGAGGTCCTTCACAATCATGATGCACCCATCATGGAATCATCATGTCTCATCTCCTCCAACCTCCTCATAGATCCAAACATCATGAAGGCCCTTGTCATCACTCTTGGAATTGTCACCCTTGGGCCCAACCATCTGAACAACCAGTCATCGCATATCCAACTCCGTGCTACAACATTTTGGATTATAGCATATTAAACTTAAGCTTGCATTTTTTTTATTCTAGCATCTTATCTTCTAAATCTGGTTCGAGTTTAATGATATTAGAAATCATGTTCTCAGAAAAAAAAATGATGCATTTCATTGTCCTATTATGATATACTATGAACTATGTGTTCATCAATTGAACACTATACGTTTATCAAGATCTGATCCCTCAATTGCTCAAAGGTGTTATATTGTTCTCCATTAGATGTAAGTCATAAATCAATTTTTCATGTGAAGATGCAATTCAAACGCTCAAACAAGAGAAAATATTATTTTGAAATTTGGATTGATATTATTTATTATTGTTAATTCTACCAAAAAATGTTATGTATTATGCTTGTCAATGATGCCTCAATGACATTTACAATGACAAAATAGGATTCTTAGCTTAAATTTGCATACATGTTGCATAGTATGTTTAATATATCATGAGGTTATATAATTCTACGAGAGAAACATGCAAATTCAAGAATAATGGGCAAGAGAGCAAGAGAACATGCTAGGAATAAGAGATCAATGGACATGATATGTCTGTCACATTATATTTACAAACATATTTTAATGAAATTAAGCAACCAATCCTTTTAGGTTTGCTTTTGAACACATCATACAGTAGCTTATATAGATTGAGAGCAAGAAGACAATGTCATATGAGATAAGGAAGAAAGAATTAGCAGCAGTAATAAAATGAGGGTTGGCCATAAAGAATCTGCAACCCATAATTTCTACAGGCAAAACATCTTAAGCTTCCCTCCTTTAACATATGCATTACAATGCATTCTTACACCTCTAGGAGAAAAGAGACGAATAAGCCAATCTTCAACAAGCTTCAAATGTAGTGCTTGTCCATCAAATATTGGAACAAAAACTAGTGCATGTGACGATGCACATTCAAATATAACAACATCAATAAAAACATTACAATTTCAAACTTCACGAAGACCATTACATAGTTCCAAAGTCACAAAAAATTGATGCAAGTAACATAAGCTACAATATTTATTGGTGTCTGAAACTTTTGTTAGACCAATATTTATTGAAATGCCTAGCAATCAACAACTCTATAACAAGAGAATATCATACTCAAAGAGTGAATTAGAGAAAATGTCAATAAAGAAAATGCAACATATATGGTTATATAGAGAGCTAGTATCATTAGCCAATGACCTACAAAATCTATATGGCGCTTTATGTTTGACAACATACTAAAACATGAAACATGGAAAAGAATGTTTCTCAGCTTGTTAAAGGTAACTATTGTTATGTATTATGAAAAACAACATATATGTTAGAAGCATGGACATATATAAACTTCTAACCCTATTTACTTCACTGAGATTCCTAACTACTAATTGGTAAAGATGTCGGCTTGCTACAAAGAAGAAAGAACTTAAGATGGGATCAACCGAGTAGGTCATCTACTTAGCTACCTATACACATAAATTGGAAAATATTTGATGTGGACATATAGCTTGAAAGAGAGAAGTTTACCAACACAAGCATGAATAATACGTCTTGATTTTAATAACCAACTAAAATTCAAAGCTAAATTTTATGTTGACATGTTCAATTAGAACATATATGGTGAACAAAAATTAGGGGAGTAAAATATACCAAATTAGGAATCTAGCACAAAGACGATAAATTAATATTGTTAGTTAAGTTGCAACATGGTGATTAAACTAGAAAAAGAAATATGCTTCTGCAATTCAAATGCATATTAGATCGAAGACGTCATTATAAGTATTAAAAGAATTAATTTATACTTCTGCAATTAGAGGGAAATATTATATGACAATTAGATTATGCTTCTATAAATGAGAGATACTAGTGTTCATTTCCTGACCTACAATAGAATATAATATGGTAAAATATTGAACTAAAGAGCATTGTGGCAGCATTTTTGGAAGAAATGGAAGGGGAGGAAGGAAGTGTCTTGTGATGTGGGATAACAAGAGAAGATACTTATATCTTCGGTGTTGTTCCTGTGCGAGTTTCAAGGACCTTTGTGGTGTCGTTAGCAAGGGCGTCCAAGGCTATGCCATCTAGTAGAGAGATGTGACAGCCTCAACATCAGTTGCATCGTCGAGGGGGAGATGCAAGGGCCTCCGTAGGGGCTACATCCCCATCCAAGGGAGATGTGGGTTGCCTCACGGCGGCTGTATCATCTAGGACCCTAGGGGGAGACAAAAGGGCCACCGTGGTGGTGGTGTTCCAGGTGAGAAATCACAAGCACCAAATTAAGGGGGCGTTTGATATGAGATAATGCATATAGATTATCATTTATTTAATTTAAAATTTTCATGGTCAATTACATTACCACGTTTGACTGTAAAAGATTATCGGTGATTTTTACTTTTCTAAATTATCACCAAGATAGCACTCATGAGAGATATTTTTCCATATTACCAGTAGGAAGACATATATTTTGACAAAATTATATCTTCAACCGAACTTTTAAAATATTCATATTTTATTACAAAATAATATCATTATCTTTTAATTTTTTAATATTATTTTATAGACGATTGATAATATAAACTCATGTTTTGTCCAAACTCACTTTTTTTTTCCTTTTTATTTATATAAAATAATATATTGGTAAAATTCAACAATTTTGGAGGGTGTTTCGGTAATTTTTTGTTAAGTAATTTAAATTATAAGTTGTGTTATTAGTACTTACCAAATGCTATATTATAATATTATCGATAATTTATAAAGTGGTAATATATTTTAATGGTGAACTAAATTACCAATTAATAAAATTAGGAATGCACCAAACGACCCCTAAGGGATTCAACGCGAAGAATGAAAATGTAACCCTAGAAAATAAGTGAAATATCGGTTTATAATTTTGAACTGGATGTGCAATCGGGTTTCGTTGAATCGATCTTATTGATTTGAAAAGAGTAAAAGTAGGTGAAAAAAGCACCGTAGATCAACAAATCTACAGTACTCCATATCTATGGAGCATATTTTGCTCCACATACTCTTTATTCCCTTTATACTTACTTCCACTTTTTAGTGAACACACCCTTATCACATTTATATTCTACCAATTTATGTATTTGGAACCAATTTATGCCGCTTTATGTTCTTATTTTAGGATTCTTGGATAAGAGAAGCTCTCAAATCCTTGCATGAGGAGGCATCACAACACATCTTATTCTAACATATGACAAAATTTTTGAAGGCCACAAAATTGAGACAACTCATTATTGGCAAAGATGACAACATATTATTCTTGGAGTTAGTTGTTAGGGGATGTTAGATGATATCATAACTTGATTTGAACTTGTTGAACTATTTTGGACTCTCGTTTTATGAGCTCATTGGATTTAGTTTCTTTCGATGAATTTCCCTAATTTGTGAAGAGTTTCCTGGTTTCGATTAAATCAGATGTGAATCGAGAGATTATTTCTCATTATTTTTTCTATATCCCGCCGAGTCTATCGGAAGATACACCTTGATAGAGGGACATCCATGGATTTGTATGCTCGCGGTTTATGATTTCATTAGTTGGTATTGATTTTTGAGTCACTAACGAATGTTCTTATTCATATGCAACCATGAGGAATTTACATGTTGTTTTAGAGTATAATGCATCGAGAAGAAGACCCATCTCCTTGTGTTTACATATGATCAGATAGTAAATCCCATTACTGGTTATACAGACCTATGACGTTGGGTTGTATGTCGACAAGCCCTCGACCAGGGTAGCTAATAGATCCACCTTAGGTAGATTTCAGGCCTCTTTCTCACTCTCTAATGCCGATACGCTAGGAGATAGTGACTGAGGTTCTTAAAAAAGAATATGCAATTCCTCTCTTTATCGAGATTTAATGTAATATTTAAATCATGCACAATAATGATGATTCAATCCATCATCTCTGAAGCATACTAACTTTAGAGTTTCTCAGATCATTGCATTTCTGACTCTTCCTCGTTGTGATTATTATTTGTTCCATTTCTGAAATCTTTTGAAAAACATATATAATAGTTAATTAATACTTTTCTTTTTAGTTTATCTCCATAATTCCCTCTAAGATTAGTTATTAGATTAGAGTGATTAGTTTCTTTAATTTCTTTAGTTTCATTGTGAATTATATACCTGAAATATTGCAATCGATCATTGTGCACTTGCAACATCGTTGTGTTGTCTAATATTTAAAATTGATAGTATGTTGTTTGTCACTACTTAACATATACATTGTCACAACTTACATATTTGTACATTAATCTTATTTTGATTGACCACTAGACATTGCAATCACCTAGCAAGAAATGACAAAAATATGAAGCTCCAATGGGAAAGACATGACACCAGCTAAAATGTCTTCACAATTTTGATTTAAATCTTAATTTAATATGTTAGTCACGACATATTACAGACAATCAAATAAGGTAAAATTCTTTTGAAAGTGAGGTATATAAGAGTTATACATTTCTTGACATCCTTTATGGAGGATATTTTGTCTTTTATTTCCTTTTGTTATGATTTACGAGATTGTAGTATGTATATAATATAAAAGTAACTTTTATTTCTAGTAAAATAGCTTTTATGCAACATCAATCTTAAGGAGTGTGTGCGTACTCTAGATAATCGAATATATATATATATTTACGATGAATTTTATCGTTTAGTATATCAATTACCTCATATCAACTATAACAAACTTATTGTGTAGCTTGATCATTCCTATGATGATATTAAAAGAATCATAGCATGTTCTCACATGATCTTAAAACCCACATTGATAGAAAAAAATTGAAGCAACAATGTGATAAATAACAGTTTAGTGAGTTGATAACTCACATCCTATTCCTTATCAACTAATTAATTGTAAGAGATAAATAAGGCGTGATATTTAATAACACAAACAATAAGATCCATAGATGATACTACTAAGTACAATCATAGTCGAATTACACTTGATGTCACTTAATACTATCAAATGTATGCATGACATTATGCACCAAACTCATATAAATGCACTGATCATCAATTGACCAATTTGTATAGTCATAAGGTAGATTGACTATTTGAAAAAAAAAGATAGATAAATTATCTGAAAAAAAGATAAATGCACTATTTGAATAAAAGATAGATGAACTACTTAATCCTATTTTTAGGAAACTGAATAGTTGGAACTTTAAAGGTGGCTACCATCTTTATTCATAATGTAACACTTAGGTCCACCATAATTCATGCAAAATGCACAATCCATATATATGCACATGGACGATCCAACACATGAATGCATTATCAAATATCACATTATAGTCATATTTGTTAGAAATTAATGGATCTCACATTCACAACATATGTCACAACTCATTCTCGCCAAATTAGAAAGAGATGAGAATACATATGCTAGGAGTAACAACAAAAGCAATTCTATTTTTTATCTATCTTACTCCTCACTCCCAAAAATAATAACATACATTCATATTATTATTGTAATGTAAAGGTTAACATAGAATATGAAACTCTTAATACATTTCATACGACATCTAGGTAGTCAAATATTTTTAATTGCTTTAACTACATAGAAATGTTAAAATATAAGCAATTCAGCTAATTGTATGTGTACCTTAAATTATATGACATATTGCATAGCTTGTTACAAGAAAATCCATGACTTATATTATACTAGGCAAAATTCTACCATTCCACTTTTTCTAAATATAGATTTCTCCAATATCAATTTATAAAATTTTAAAATTATTTAAAATTAATTTATTTCTTGGAAAAAAAACAACTAACATAATTTTTGTGTCAATTTTATACTTTGGACATGTCATTGTAGAATTTATTTAAATTCGTAAATAACTCTTTCTTAGGATCTTGTATTTTTTTTCCTTAAACTACACTCTCGAGAGTTTAACACATAAGCTTATTAGAATTTATTTCATTATGGAATGGTCACAATAAATTAAAAAATCTAACACATGTATTGTTCTATTTCTTTACTCTAGCTTACACGCAAAGATACACTTAAAAAGTTGTACCTGTATGTATGCATGCCCTAATTCGATGATTTCACTTTCTTTTGAATCTATAGAGTGTCTATATTGATAGATATAAATTTCAAATCAAATTAACCAAATTATACTTTAATTTACAATTAGGCCCTATAGCTATCTCAAGATAGGATGAATGACTACTGAAGATTTATTCATAACTTTCTACACACCTTAATTTTAAATAAAATCAGATGTCATGGAAAACTACCTGAATTTTCATAGGAAATATCATAACTTTGAAGAACAAAACACCAAGAAATCAATATTAAGAATTAGGAAATCAATTTAAGGTGAGATTTCTTATGTTAAGTGATTATTCTTGTCGATTTTTTTAACTTATATGCTAGGTATTTGGCTTTGGTAAATGTTCAAGTTGCAATAGATAATAATGATAATTTTGTATGGGTTTTTCCGATTATATATGGTGATTCAGAAAAATATCAAAATGAGTTAGGAATAAGTTGCTAGCTTAATGACAACTTAAAATGTTATTGGTCAAGATAAAATTCCAATCATAATTATCTACTAAAAAATTATTATTTTTATCTCTAGTTAATCTTATTTAACATTAGTTAAACATATATTATGTAATCAATAATTTAAAGAATTTATTTATAATTATCTACACTTAATTTTCTTTACCCCACATGCCAATGTTTTATTGGTTGTTAATTCTTAATCCGGTTATTAATGAATATATGCATACAAAAATATATGAACACACACACACACACACACACACACAAAGTAACTTAGTATGATAAGTAATCGATAATGATACAAAAATCAATTTAAGAACTAATTTATAATTCATACTAGTTATGACACTAGATCATAAGAGTGACCCTTAAATATTAGTACATAACCTTTTTTATATAGATCTACTAGATACCATTTCAAATCTCATGAAAACTAGACTCAAAGAGAATATAAGATAATTAATTTCAAAAGTTTTAGATACCCCAAAATGTATGCAAATAATTCTATAATATGTTAACATCATATTTATTTCTAACTATGGTTTGTTTTCTAAAATGATGGATTAGGATTTGTGAATTGAAATTATAAGAAGGATGATGTATCTAAGGATTGAAAATATTTATGTTTTGGAAATGAAACATCTTTTCCTATTTTATTTATTCATTAAAAATCATATTTAACATACTTAAATATAAATGAACAATTTTTGGACTTTATTTTTTGAAATCCTAATATTTTCGAAAATCACCTTTTTGTTCCTTGGGGCAAAATTTTGACACTTTTAGTACTCCAACATTTAATGATGAAGCATTTATCTTAACATATTTATTATATGACATATTAACAATAGAGTATGATTTTGATACATATTAATCTTGTATGGATTAAATTATGAATATCACATTCTACCATCCTTAAAAGAAATTTTGTGATTCAAATGTTGTTTATACATATCTTGTTTCATCTTCCTCATGGTTCTCTAAGCTAATATTTTTTTAGAAACTTTTTTACTAATGAGATTACTTTAAATCGCCATAAAATTTTCTTCAACTTAGAATATAAACATGTGTTTCTCCTCGTATGAAATGTCCTCACATATATATTTATTTATATTAAACAACTAATATATGTGTGTGTGCGCGCGTGTGTGGCACGTGTGCGCGCGTGTGTAAGTATGTATATACACACATATAAGGAGAAGTCGAAGTACCTATGTGTCAATATCTCATGAAGTCACATGATATAATAATAAAATATAATAATTATTTATTTATTTTTTCACAAAGATTTTTTATCTATAATCATAAAATTTAAATTATTATCTCGATGCACAAAGAATATAATCATAGGATCAACAAGACATAGTTTGGGACGAAGATATTTTTATTTTGTTATTTTAAATATTCTACCTATCTATATATAAATAACTAAGGGATGAAATGTGTCATTTAAAGAGTATGAGTGTGAGGGGCTTCAAAAATAGTCCTAAACAAAAAAAAATCATTTTAAAATAATTAAACAAGAGACGGTGTTTGCTATTTGCAGCATCTCATAATTAAATAAGAAATGTAATGTGTTATTTGCATCATGTTACTCTCATTCTCTTTGAGAGAGTTTTGAGCAAAGTCTTAAATAACTATTTTTAAAATTTATAAATCATAGATGGAGCTTGTAGTTACACTATTTCGCTTTGCATCATTTTTGAGGTCGAAGAGAGCATGTAGAGTTACAAATACTATCCTAAATAAAATAATTTTAAATATTTAATACATATATATGAATATAAAAAATCAATTTTTTAAGGGGCATTAAATTATAAATAAAAGTTATAATTTTTTTTAACATGTCTTAACTCAACTAGATTAAAAAATTTGACGCTAAATCTCACTTATTTCCTTTAAGAGAAAAGAGAGTGAGAGGGGCTTCAAAATAATTTTAAATAGACATTTTATTAAAATTAATAAGTCAAGAATGAAACATGATGATCTGGAAGACATCCATGAATAAATAAGGGATGGACGCACATTTCAATATAACAATAAAATATAAGACTTATTTTATTTATAACAATAAAATATAATATTATCGTATTATATGCAAAAGATAATTATAATATCTCCAAAAAATTATTAGTGAGGAATGTATTTTTTATTATTTTAAACTTTCTATATTTATACTTATAAATTGATGATCGGTGGAACATGTCATTTGCATCATCTCACTTTCGTTCTTTTTGAGAAGAGAATATGAGAGACTTCAAATAAAGTCCTAATAAACAAAAAATAAAATAAAATAAATATATTGAATTGTGTTCATGTAGTTTGCATTATTTCACCTTAAATCCACTTTGAATGGAAGAGGCATGCAGTTGCAAACACAATCTTAAATAAAAATAAAACTATTTCAAATATGTAACAATAAATTCATATAAACATAACAGGTTAATTTTTTATTTTAACTATTAGATGCATCTACCAATATATATGTGTGTGTAAGGAGAAGTCAAAGTAGCTATGTGACAATCTCTCATGACGTAATATAACATAAAAATACTTTTTTTAAAAAAAATCGATCTAGAAGCATAGAACTTAATTAGTGCCTCGATGCATAAAAAAGATAGTTATAAGATCTCTAAAAAAGTAATTAATGAGGAATATATTTTTAATTTATTATTTTAAATTATACCTATAAATAGAGGAGAGATAACATGTGTTATTTGCATAGTCACATTCTAAACCCCTTTGAAAAGCATGAGAATGTGAAGGACTTCAAATGCATTCCAAAACAAAAGAAAACTTTTTAAAACAATTAAATAAGAAGTAAGGTTTGTTATTTATCTTATCTCATTTTCATCCTCGCTTCAAATGAAGTCTTAAATAATAAAAAAATTAAACAACATGAATGTAGTATGAAGTTGGCATTCTCCAAACATAGTTCTTGTGAAGCCACATATAAAAAATATTATTTTTTTTAAAGATTTTCTTATTCAGAATCATAAAATATTATTAGTATCCTGATTTATGAAAAAGATAATGATAAGATCTTCAAAAGTAGTTAGTGAGGATTATATTCTTTATTACTTTATATAATATATTTATATCTGTAAATAGATGACAGTTGGAGTATGTCATTTGCATCATGTATAATGAAGAGAAGAGAGTACGAGAGACTTCGAACGAAGTCTTAAATGATATATTTAAAAATTAATAAATTGAAGCGTACAATTTGCATCATTTCATTTTGCATCATTTTATTTTGCATTCTCTTTTAGACGAAAGAGAGCATACAAAGTTGCATACATAATTATAAATAAATATATTGATTTTTAAAAATATGTAATAATAATTTTATATGAATATAAAAGACAAAGTTTATCATAATTATATAAAATTTATTTTAAATACAAAATATATTATTTATTAATATATATTTTATTCTTATATATATATATATATATATATATATATATTGTTGAATCTAGGATCATGAGATTGTTTTGATAATCACAAATTTATAAGGGAACTTAGTTTGAACTAATGAACTTGTTGAGCTGATTTTTAAAATAGGATGTTCAGGTTTAGAAGTTGATAGGTCGACCAAAGCTAAAGGAACGGATTGTTAAATTTAGGATCTCGAGTGTGTTTTGATGATCACAAATTTGTAAGTGAACTTAGTCTGTACCGATGAACTTGTTGAGTTGAATTCTATAACAGGTTGATTTAAGTTCAGGAGATGTTAGATCGACGAAAGCTAAAAGACTGGACGACCTATGCACAGGAAAGACATCTTTACAAAGGGGGAGAAATTGGTCAGCGGAGTGAACAAGTCAGGGGAATGAATGCACCTCATGTACCTCAAATTGAATGATATGTTCTTCCTTCAGAAATGAATTGCATAATGTTATCTCTATGCTCCGAATGATGTGTGCATAAGCTATGAAAACATATTATTGAGCATGCTCTCTTATATACCCTGAATACATGCATTAACTAAGGGGGAGAAGTGTTATGAAAATATGCATGAGTTAAGGGGGAGATTTTATGAAAAACGAGATATCTGTTTGAGGGGGAGCATGCATGGTTAGTTAAAATATGCATGGTTAGTTCATCCGGATATACAATAGGAGAAGAAAATAAATTACAACAATAAATATTTACAGAAGTTTTACACCTTTTAGTCGATGATCCGACAGCACTGCGTCTTCTCCTTTTTTATGTTGTCCCAGGCTTGAAGCATCCCCGAAGAGGTTTTTGGGGCTATTTATAGGTGGAAAAAGACCTAGACACGAGGGAAATCGTCTAGGGGAAGATCAAGCTCCAAAGTTAATCTTGATCGTCGAAAATGGACTTGAAACAACCTGAAAATAGTGTAGAATCGTGCATGATGGACTTTGTCACGACCGTGACAAATCTATCATAGTCATGAACAAACATTGTGCGTTGGTGCAGGTCGTATCATGACCCATGACAAAAATGTCACGGCCATGACCGAACAGTGATCGTTGGCCATATATAGGTCACGGTTCGTGATCTGAGAATCACGGTCGTGACTGAACATTGTCTTTTCTCCAAAACGTGTCACGTCACAGCCCCATGATTTGAGGATCACGACCGTGATCGAACAATTTCAGCGTGTCACGACCTTAGCATGGACGTGACCGAACATTAAACTTCTTCTCAGAGAGTCACGACTCGTGATTGCAGAATCATGACCGTGATCGAAGTATTGTTACTCTCATCTTGACCTCACAGTCCATGACACAATTGTCATGTTGAATCTAGGATCCCGAGTGTGTTTTGATGATCACAAATTTGTAAGTGAACTTAGTCTGTACTGATGAACTTGTTGAGCTGAATTCTATAACAGGTTGATTCAAGTTCAAGAGATGTTAGATCGACCAAAACTAAAAGACTGGACGACCTATGCACAGGAAAGACATCTCAGAAGAAACATATGTGTGCAGTGGTCGTCCTAAGAACATAGAGTGGTCGACAGATGTTGAAGGAAGAATACATGTGAAGAGGAGCTGAAGCATGAGTGAATATATG
>LTAE01008405.1:0-16567 GCA_001647135.1 Pontederia paniculata | reverse complement strand
TAATAATATATGAGTATAATACTAGTATATAATTATATAATAACTATATAGTTATAAGCTATAACACTATAAACATAAGTAATAAGTTATATAAAAAAAACTATAATGACTATAGGTTATATTTTATAACTTATCAATATTTTATATGAAAACTAATAAATAAAAAATTATAAACTATAATATCATACATTTATAAATTTATAATTTAACTCTTATATAGATTATAAATTTAATAATTTATATACTTAATTATGTATGTATTTATATTTCGCTCTTATATCTTAATAGATTAAAATTTAAAGGTGATTAAGATATTAATTTTACAAATAAAAAAAATGACGATCCGTCCGGCACGACCCGGCCCGGCACGGCCGGCACGATCGAAATCGTGCCGGGTCGGGCCAACAAAGTAGTGTTTTTGGCACGGCACGACATGACACGACACTGTAACAGCACGACACGAGCACGAGCACGGGCACGATCAAACCCGAGTTGTTGACCAGCATGAGCACGACACGAGCACGCACGAAAGTCCATCTCTCGACCCATCTCATATCCACTATGCATTATAATATATTTTTTTAATCCTGGACGAGGAAGCTATTCAGAATTGGGTTTAGTTTCATATACTATCTTTTATGTTTTTAAATATTATTTATTAACCTTTTTTGTTACGTACTCAATAAGATTGAGTGCTATTATTAAATTAAACTATTTTGATGCAGTTGGAAGTGAAATTCTTAAACAGGATTTTAATATTTTAATATAGTTACTATTTTAAAATTAATTTTTTGAGTTTGATTGTAACTTCATAATTATATTTTTTTAACATATTTGATATAATTAATATTTATTTTTCAGATATTATTGTCTTTAAAATTATAATAGTCTGTGTTTACATTTTTTATTTAGATAATTTTAAGATCGAACGAAAAAAGAAAAAAAATTATGGCAATTAAGGACTCCCTTCAGATGTGACTTCTTTTTCTCAAAGTCTTGGACTTTTATAGCGCCTCGTACAACAACGGAGTCTACCTTTGTTGCGTCGTTGTCACGTATCCCATGTGCCCCGCCCGCCCCGCGAGATCCTGACGCGTGAAACGCGTTTTCTGACTCTACTCCAACGAGCCTCTATCGTTCAAGATGATCATGAATGTCACATATTAATAAAGATAAATTTGTTGCTTAGAAAAATCACCTCAAAAATGAAATCTAGGATAGATAAGAAGATGTCATATTCATTTTGAAAGAGTTTAGATAATAATTTCAAAGTGGCTCTCTTTATATATGAATTTCTTTAGTAAAAGAAAATTATTATCACCTTGATTAGTAGTTTCGAATTCTATTTAAAATTATAATTTAGTTACGATTTAGTTTCTTTGCTTACATCGAATATTAAATCAATAAAAGTGCTAGTACTTGGAAGACCGAATTTAAATTCTACTTCAAGGATCTCCGAAAACAAATTACTCTCCAACTGGGATCCAAATGTTTTTAACCCAAAGGAATTAAATGCTACTTCAAGGTTCGTTGTTAATTAATTAACTACTTATTGAGAATTGATTGAGATGTGCGCATTCAAATCGTTACGTCTCTGCATACGTTACACATAATTATGTTCAAACTTGTCTCTTGATTCTTCATTAATTCTTCAACATGACGAAATTAACATTCCAATTGAGATGTTCATTTCAAGGAAGGTGTCTCTAAGTTGAATTCCTGCTACATGTATTAATTATGAGTTTTACGACTATTATTCTACATTAATGTAATTGAACAAATTGAACAACTACAAGTCTAATTCTCATTCCTTGAATGCTCAACATACGTGTTGTATCTTCCTTCCATTCTTGGCCATTCAATTAATTATATATATATATAGTATAGTGTGTGTAGCACACCAAAAATTAACGTCATTTTTTGTAAGGGTGTTCATCGGGTCGGGTTGACCCGGTGAAACCGGCCACCCGAACCAACCCAAACTGAATTGGATCGGTTCGGTTTCTTGGTCGGGTCGGACTTGAACCGACCCGACCAAGACCCAATCTTGAACGGGTCGGACCCGAATTAACCCGACTCAATCCGATGACCCGACTTATTTTAATTTTTTTCTTAAATTAAATTAATTTTAATTTAATTTAAAGGTTAAATTTAATTTAAAATTTAAAATATATCATAATAAACTATTTTAAAAAGTTTTTTTATGTTGTAAAATGAATATTATATATAAGGATTCATACTAAATATTAAAAAATAAAATAAATAAATAAATAATGAAAAAAGAAAATAAAAAAATTGATCGGTGACCTGTCGATCCATCCCAATCCAACCCGACTTTGGACGGGTCGGATTGGATCGAATTTGCATGCCAAAAATGGCACGACCCGACCCAAACCGACCCGACCAAAGTTGATCGGGTCGGTTCGGGTTTGGATTCGGGTCGGGTTCAACCCGACCCGTGAACACCCCTAATTTTTTGTATAAAAGAAATTAAGCAATGTTCACTTGTATAGAAAATGTCGTTACGTTCTCTACAAGTGCGCTACACATTTATTTTTTTATTGTATATACAAATAATTTCTGACTGAAATTTTGTTGTCATAATTAATTATTAATGGTGCAATTGAGTGAATCAAATTAGTCAAAAGCAATACTTCCCGTGAAGTACTACTTATTAAACTTCTGCATAAATTATATTGTAGCAACTAATAATATTTGCATTAATCAATACTATGTTGAAAATTTTGGACAGTTTATGTAAAATGTTGATCATTTATTTGAGTAAATTAGAAGTGAATTGATGTCATGTTTGTCATACAAATTCGCAATTTAATGGATATTTCAGTCAAGGAATCAAAATTTTCCTGGTTGCAGACAGTATGCAATTGGGGCTGAAATGTATATAAAAAGGTTTTCTAGAAGGAACTGTAAACGTCGTGATGGGGCGACTGCCGTTGGAGACTGGTCAAAACGTATCCCCATCAATTTCTTTTGACAATACTATCTAAAATAAAAGTCGAAACATGTTTATATATATGAACAATTATTAAATTTGAAGTAATAAAGATTGCTTAAAATTTGAATTCCCTCTTTATTTATTTCTAAAAAGGAATTTTAATCTGCACCGCAAGTTTTATACGTTTGTATTGTCACTTTGATTCTAGTGAAGTTTATTTAAATGATAATCATTTAAACGGATATACATGATCTTGCCAGAACTTTATTTTTTTTTAAATCATTATTAAAATATGTAAAATTTATTTTTTTATTCATTTCGAACTAAATCAATTATACTTTAACTAACTTAAGAATAGAGCGGGAATATTAATAGATAGAGTATTAGGCTAATTTAAAGTCCAACAAGATAGGGTCAAACGAAAATGACAGAAAAAGAAATATAAACTCATGAGATAATTTTTATTACAAAGAGAGAAGTTTAGTTTTACGAAAATTATAAAATAAAAATTGATTAAATTTTATCTAGGTAACAAAATTTTTATGTCAACTAAGTTAGTCGACACATATGATTAGCGAGTATGTTTTAGATCGTCGAAAGTTAGTAACCTCGAGTTTGAATCTCATAAGTTTTAAGATCAGGGTTTATTATTTCGTTCATGTTCGAAATATCGAATTAGTCAAATGCTAGTAATCCTAAACATCGATGAATTTAAACCGATTAAGATTATTACATTCTTATTTTAAAATATGATGATAAGTGCAGATGTAGCACTCTTTCTTATTTCATTTTTTTTTCGATCACATCTACTATTACTTAGGGCTGGTAATAAGTCAGATCGTTCGTGAGTAGCTCGTGGCTTGACCTATTTTAATCCTTGTTCGACTCGTCTTTCTAGATAAATAAGTCAGGCTCAAAATTAAGATTTAACATTTTTATTTAAATAAGCTTAACTCGTCTATGTTAGACCTACTTTGTTAGCTTATAAGGTCAACTTATATAATTAATATATATTATAAAATTTAAAAGTGTTTAGCATATGAGTCAAAATTATTAATAATTTTGATTCAAAAAAATTAAATGTAATGTCGAAAGAGGTACAATAAGTTATTTTTATTCGAAATTATTATTAATTATAGCGTGTTAGATATGTACAATGCTAAAGTGCATAATATTTTCTTTTTAATATTATAAATATAATTTAATATATGTTTATTAATTAATAAATATGTCCTAATAAGCTATTAAGTTAGGTCAAATTTCTTGAATTTAATAAACAAGTCAGAGTAGACTTAATTTATAAATTTATTATAGGTCTTTGACCTATCTCGTTTATTAATTTTTTTAAATAAGTTTGATCTATTTAAATATTGATTTAGCTCGACTCGACTCGACTCGTTCCTACCCCTACTATTAGTTATTTTCTCTCTCATATTGGAACAATCATATCCAACTCCACCCCCACAGCATGCATGGCCGCATGCGGTCGTTTACCCCATACATCACCGAAGTCTGGACCCAAGAAATAATTGTTCCATTCTCTGTGCATGACGGATGGTTGGAGACCATGTGAGGAACTTTGGTAGCTACGTGACAGAGTCCTTCACCTTATGCTCATCTCTTACGGCTCAATCCAAAACCTTTTCCTTTTTTTTTTTTGTTGTCTTGGTTTTGTTTTGCACCGCACGCCACCTCCACACTTTTTAAACATATCAAACAATTTTCTCATGCATGTGGTATACATGAATATATGATGCGTTCATATATTGGAGAGATGATAAGCAATGGTGATAGCCTAATTGTTTTGCTGTCAGCTTATCATCTGTAAAGCTACTAGCTCTAATAATGGCGTCCCATCTGTCAGACGGCCCCATCACTCCATCATACCTCCTTGTTAAAGCATTAACATGGGCCAACCAAAACTAAAGTGGTAAAAAAAAAAACTCTCGTTAAAATAGTTTTGAATTTGAATTCTTTTGTATGTAAAACAAATATCACATTAAAAACTCATTTGTCATATCTAAAATTTTAAAATTGACGATACAAATAAATATTAACATATTGAAAAATAATGAAGAACAAAAAGAGAAAGATCAGCAAATACAAAAAAATATGCATAAATTTTATATAATTTAAAAATAGATCATTTACGGTTCACGATCATCACAGAGGATTTTATTATGTTACATTCAAAATCACCAAATACAGAACCGATCCAAAAATAATATATATATATATAACAGAGATAGGATAATTGCCCACATTATCATAGAATAAATAAAATATGTATATACTCCTAAAAAAATTAGCTAATCAATATTCATGTGCCATGTAATGCCTCCAAAATCGGACATTGCCATCTGGCAAAAATCTTGACTTTGGAAGCACTACAATAATGCATCAGTGACTTTAATTGACTGATCAGTTGACCCATATCAGATAACAATATCAATATAAACTAAAATATCCTTTTTCAACATCAAAACTAATAATCCGACACATAATTTCAAGAAAATTAGACATCAATAACTAAATCAAATAAAACTTCATGTGACTCAACATAATGTTCATATCTAACAACCAGTAGGACTCAACCAGGATCTTATGTCATGTGCAAAGTAGACCACCACGAGCTGCATCATCATTAGCACCATCATCAGTACTTATCAAAGATCAAAGCCACCTGCAGAATTGAATTCGCAGGAGAAAACCCATGAGTTCTGAAACTCAGTATGTAAAGATCATATATGAGGAAATAATAATCAGGGGTCAGAAATCAAGTAAACAGTAATCATGTGAGACTTCAGTACTTAATAATTCTTTCATTAATTCTTCTTAATAATAGTGTCATGATCATCTTTGCAATTCATCAGTACTTCTTATCATTTATCTTGGTGGCATCTTTTAGGGCCTATTTGGTTGGAGGTGAAAGGAGTGTAAAGGAGGGGAAGAGAAAGGAGGTTAATAGTTTAACCTCGTTTGATTGCATTTTTAACGGAGGGGAATGGAGGGGAATGCCTTCATTCCCCTTCAAGAGCTCATTTTTCTTTCAACCCCGAATTGGGATGGAAATGAGGGGAAAAAATATTTAAATATAATTTTTAATTTCGAAAATATGTAACTAACTATATAAACACAAATCTTAAGATATATTCGTCCAATAAAAATTATAATTTCCCTTGCTTTTACCTCCTTTCTCTTCCATTACCTTTCCCCTAGTTTTTCTTTCCCTCCATTACCTTCCCTTCCCCTTAAACATCCTGAAATCAAACAGACCCTTAATTCAGTAAGTCATGAGCAATAAACAATACATGAAGATTCCAACGATCCGTCATCAGAATAGCTAGCTAGTCCATAAAGTCAACCCTAGACCCATCAGTAAGTCTTCATCAGTAGCAGTAACAGTAACAGTAGTAGGGATAAATCCCTCAGTCCGCCGGGGCCTTCCTCTTTATGTTACAATTTCAAACACAATCATTAATGACTTTTAATTATTCATTCTATCATACTAGGTTCACGTGAGAGAAAATACTAGTTCTACCTCAACCAGGTTCAATCATTCATTACATCATCCATCACGTACATGGTCTGCGTCAGGTGTGACACGGCCCGTGTTGTTCTCTAGCAAAGCGTGTTCAGCACACGCGTTATCGTCGCGTCTTCCAAACTAATCAACACGGACCATGGTAAAGAACATGGTCTGTTTTCTACATCGTGATCATCATGTTCTTCATTTTATTCAGGAAGACTATCGTCGCACGCGTCGGAGAGGGACGCATTTCTTGCCGGCACCACGACACGGACCGCGTTAGGGTAACACGGTTTGTGTCCGGTTACATCTTTATTAAATATTACCCAAATCCGGCAAACTCTTTCATTAAATTATATTAACATACACTAATCTACCGAAAATATTTATTAATTATCATTAATCATCGATTAAAATATGAAAATTACTTCTTCTTAATGAAATTTTGTTCCTTCCCTCGGTCTGTGTGTTGTTGCTTCCTCTCCGTGCGGTACAGTGTTGATCTTCCTCTTCTCCTCCTAGCGTGGTTCCCAAGACATAAAATTCCTCTAGGGCCCGTTTGGTTCACAGTGAATTGTAGATGG
This sequence comes from Pontederia paniculata, assembly GCA_001647135.1. Taxonomy (NCBI): domain Eukaryota; kingdom Viridiplantae; phylum Streptophyta; class Magnoliopsida; order Commelinales; family Pontederiaceae; genus Pontederia; species Pontederia paniculata. The sequence continues at coordinate 9,498 of LTAE01008405.1, read as the reverse complement.
ATTAAAAATATTTAATCCATCTTCTATTCTTCAAACCCTAATACATAGGGAATATTGTAGTCTCTTCTCTCTTGAGAATACAAAAAAATGGGATTAAGGGTAGTTCAACATTTAATGTTGTGTGGGGCCCATGATTAGCATTTTAGACGTTTGGCAAAAAATTGGAGAATAAGACCTTAATCCAAGTCTTATTCCCCAACCAAACGCCCCCCTAAGGATTAGAGAGAAGAAGAGAGGAGAGGAGAAGAGAGAAGATAAAAGAGAAGAGAGAAGAGAGAAGAGAGAAGAGAGAAGAGGGGTTACCTGGCGGCTGACGGAACTAATAAGGATTTAAGAAAATTAATTTAGTGTTAGGATATATATAGAGGTCGGTTAGGGTTTAGATAGTTTTAGCCGTCATTTGCTGAATTTTCTTTTACTTAAGTCCAACACAGTCAACGCGACCTGTTTAGCCCACCATGATCCGCTTTGGCTAACTCGACCCATTTTGGTCAACACGACCCGTCCAACTCGGTTCGTTTTGATTAACACGATCCGTTTTATTATGGTATTACACGCCATCTCCAATATAACATGTTCCAACCAAATCAACAACTTGAATGCTCAGGAGGGCATGCAAATAGTACTTTCACAAGTCACCCACCCCTCAGATTGATGGAGCATTGGCGAGCGAACCTGTCCGCACTAAAGTTGGAGTGGTGCAGACGTGTTGCTTTCTGTATCTGTCCCTCTTGTTAGGGCGGTGGTGTCTAATTTAATTAACAGGTACTGCATTGTGACCTGATCGGATTTATAAATGACAGTGCACGAACTCGAAAAATCCTGTGTGTTGGATTCGAGAATATATAAAAAGATTCCAAGAGATCAGATGCCTTGATGGCGCATGAAATGACGTCAAGGGAGGGAAATAACAAATGGCCGCTACATTCTCAAATTTGTTGCATAGCTTCAATCAAAATGTGATGATGTCCTAAGCTGTAAAAATCAAAGAATCTACCTCTTTGTGTATGCTCCCGATGGACAATGATTCACTATACTAGACAACTTAGTATATATATAGGTTATATGGTAAGGTAGACACCTAATTTTAATTCAAAGAGTGAAATTAGTATCGCCTATATAATATTTTTGTTTGAGAATGATAATGAAACCTCGGAGAATGTCTTATTTATTAATGTTCATCGACATTTTTGAAGGAAAATTTCACGTAAATTTAATTCAAAAGAGTGAGCTTCAAAACTCTTGAGTCGAATAAGTTTGGTTTGGACAATGCAAGTAATAACACATACAACTGTGCGCGGAATAAAATAAAGCTTCCAGCTCACACGGTTCATTCCAACCGTCAAAACTGGCGTCCGAACTCTAAAGCCATTTAATTCCTCTTAACCCACTGTCCGCACCCATTCTCATTATGTTACTTTTTTCCTATAATTTTTAAATTAAAAATCTTATAAGTTTCTTTTATGAATTTTTTCGAGGCCTTATATTTTTACAAATTTTATATTTATGATCATATAAAAAATATTTTATTATATAAACTAATATCAACAACATATTATATATTTAAACAATAATAATAATTAAGATTTATACAATATTTGTTAATATTTATTTAAAAAATATTTATATTAAACAAGTAATTATATATATGCTAACAATGTTCAAACATAATATATATTATATACGAGGGTGCATAACAATTTGTTGCGCACTTTGTGTTGCATGTGATTTGGTTCATTAATTTAAATATCAATGAATAAATTTTATTCAATATGCGAAATTAGTGAAAAAAATTGATCAATAATTTCTAAATTAATAGGTCAAATTATGTATAGCAGGAAGTCCATAACAAATTATTATGCATCTTCATTTTTCTCTTTACACATAATTTAGTAAGAACCTGTTTGGCTAAGCTTATAAGTAGGTTAAAATTACTTATAAGTAAATTTAAAAAAAAAATTATGTTTGGTAACTAAAAAAATATGCTTATAAGTTATTAGATAACTAGAATAAGCAGGATCCACCCTGCTTATTTTTAAAGTTGTTGACTTATTAATTTTAATCAACTATATTACTCTTGTATTCATAATTTTCAATATTATTATCATGTAATTTTAAGAATATCTTAGTCAATCTTTATTTAACAAATATTACAACTACTTATTAATATTATCAATATTTTCATCTAAACATATAATTATTTATATTTTAGAATAAGTATCAATACGTAAAATACTTATCAGCATTAGTGCTTATCATAAATATTATCGGTATTTTTATCTAAACATATAATTATTTATATTTTAGAATAAGTATCAATACATCAGTATTAGTGCTTATCAGATATTTTTTATCAGTTAAGTCAAACAGACCCTAAGTCTCTGAGTTTACTTGGAAGGATCTTTTCGGACATTAAAAAATATAAAAATTTAATCCGATCAATATTTTACTTCTTAAATTATTTATTTACACAACCTACGTTGTATTTTCTTCCTTTTTGAGATATTTTTTTAATTTTTTTATAGCAGCTGGACCGAAGGAAGCAACGCGGTGCGCTCGTCCCACTGTTGTACCCAAAAAGTTACAAACGCGCGGACCCACTCTTCTCACCCTATCATTAAAAGCCACAAAAGTAGTGGGCCACCGCAGGAGGCCCCGCCAGCTGTCAACTCCAACTGGCATCTATCTTATTCGATACCTTTATCTCTCTTCCAATTCCCTCCTCATCCTTCCGCGCACCCGCAAGAAACCAAAACAACCCCTTCGAAACCACCCTAAATTTCCGCTCCAATTACGATCGCGCCACCCGCCCGCCGGCGATCTGCTCCTCCAGCCGTAGGCGCCCAAATCTGCGCTTCCACGCATATTTTAGTCGCCGGCGGTATGCGCACCAACCGGCGATTGGATTCGGAATTATGATAAAAATAATAAAGCAAAGAAATCGACCAATAAATTCGGAATTATATATCAGAAAACTTACCACCGGCTAAATTAACAATTCGATCGACCAATTTTGAAGCAATCAGGAAACTTTTTCCTCGGGAATTAATAATTAATTGATGGAACTTTTATACTTCTTTCGCCACGGAAAATTAAGCGAAAAATATTGAAAAAAAAAGCTAATCTAAATTTTGGAGATGTCCAGATAGTGAGAGAAAAAGAGAACAATCCAAAAAAAAAAATCGTCAAATTTACAAGGTCTTGCCACTGCCGGGGGCGCCGGCGCCGGGGCCGCCGCTTCCGCCCCTCGGGCTGTAGCCGTAGTAGGAGAGGTACCACTTGACGAACTTTTTGAGACCGGTCTGGAGGTTAGTGGTGGGCTTGTAGCCGAGCTCCGTCTGGGCGAGGGTGATGTTAGCGTGGGTGAAGGGGACGTCTCCGTTGCCGGGCATCTCCACCACGTTCCTCTTCGCCTTCCGCTTTAGGTACTGCTCGAGGATTCTGACGAGTTCCGGTACAGTCACCGGAGACGTGTTGCCGAGGTTGAAGATCCGGTACTGAGCGGGACCGCGCTTCTTGCCGCCGGTGCCGGTGCTCTTCTGGGCGGTGTCGAGGGAGCCGAGGCAGCCCTTGACGATGTCGTCGATGTAGGTGAAGTCCCTGGCGAGCTCCTTGTGATCCTTCCCCGAGTAGACGGTGATGGGCTTCCCCTCGAGAATATTGCGGGTGAAGGAGAAGTACGCCATGTCCGGCCGCCCCCAGGGACCGTATACGGTGAAGAAACGGAGCCCCGTAATGGAAAGACCGTAGATGTGGTTGTAGGTGTGGGTGATCTCCTCGCCGGCCTTCTTGGTGGCCGCGTAGAGCGAGGCGGGGCGATCGGTGCGGTCGGACTCCGAGAAGGGCGACTTCTCGTTGAGGCCGTATACGGAGGAGGACGACGCCCAGACGATGGCCGGCTGGGGATCAGCGGATTTGCACGCCTCCAGGAGCGTCACGAGGCCGGCGATGTTGCTGTGGACGTACGACGCCGGGTTCTCGATGGCGTATCGGACGCCGGCCTGGGCGGCGAGGTGCATCACGTGCGTGAACGGCACGACTTCGAAGAGCTTGGCGAGGAGGCGGGCGTCGTTGATGTCGCCCTCGACGACGAAGACGCCGTGGGAGCCGAGCAGCGCCTTGCGCGCCTTCTTGAGGGACGGATCATAGTAGCTGTTGAAGTTGTCGAGCCCCACCACGCCGTCGCCGCGCCGGTGCAGCGCGAGAGAGACGTGGGACCCCACGAACCCCGCCGCACCGGTCACGAGGACGGAGAACCCCTCGGGGCGGCGCACCTCGGCGGACGCCCGGATGTGCCGCTCCCAGTGCATGCCGCCCCACTTGTTCACACCCCTGGAGGACATGTCCACGAAGCTCTGGAAGCTGAGGTAGGAGGCGGTGAGCGCGATGAGGAAGAGCGCCCACAGGAACATGGTGCTCGTCGACGCGAAGCACCGGTGGAACTGCCGGTTGATCGGGTGCGCCCGCTCGATCTTAAACTTCCCCGGCGTCGAAGGGAACAACTCCTCTTCCAATCCCCTCATCACTACTACCACTTCTTTCTCTCCCCCTTCTCTGGGTTCGAAGCTCCAAGTGTTCGACGAAATGCTCGACCGGTGCGCTTTGGTTCTACGACGGCAGCGGCGAGCGATGCGAAGGGAAGGGAGCAAGCAGGGTTTTGAAGCATCTGGTAATGCGCCTGCTAAGGAGAGAAGGGTGGAGGGAGGGAGATATAAATAGGGGGAGGAATTGGGAAGAGGGGCGGAGAGAAGAGTGAGGAAGGAGGAGAAGGGGATGCTAATTAATATCTTAATTTTACTAATTACGGCGCTTCTAATTAGAAAGAGTGCATTTTTTTCCCCAATTTATTTGTGGACAATTCGAATAAAAAGGGCGACCTATTTTTTTTTTCCTTTTTTTTCTTCCCAAAAAAAATAAAAATAAAAATAAAAATATTATGACTTGATTTGATTTTGAATAGTTTTGACCATTTCTTAGAATCTTTACCTTCCAGCAAAAGTAAAATAGTAATGTCAAATGAGTCATATTTTGGTAATATTTTTAGATTTTATAAAAAAGAATCATCATTTTTTTCTCTTGTTAATAGTTGTCTCCATCATTTCTTTTTGATGTATCTGTTCTCATAAATTAGGCCATGAAGAGAGATATGCAGATGGATTGTGATCACACACTTCACAAAGATGGCTTCTTGTACTTTTTTTCTAAAAAAAATTTGTCGGTGGACTGTCGTGGATATTATATTTTTATATTTTCTAATGAGAGAGAGCTTACAATTATTTTTTTAATCCAAACTTAATTGATATAGTTAAATAGTGAAATTATATTTCGAAACTAATAACTCTATATTCATACGATGAGATCATCAATTTAGTCATGATTTATTTTTTTTCACTCTGGTTCAAACACTGAATTCTTGAACATCAGTATGTCTAAATAAAAAAAATCAATTATTTTTTTTATATTTGACATAAAATAGCCAAAAGAACATAATGTGGGAGGGGTTTACTTATTTTTACTAAGTATCTTTTTAAAAGTTCAAATTGCTGTGTCCAAAACTATAAGCATTAATAAGTGAGATTTATTTTCATATTGCTTTCCTCTTCTCCATCGCCATTATCCTGCTTCAAATTATACTTTATAAGGATGAGAAAGGCGTTCTAAAATCCCTGCATTATTATAAAAAATTCCGGTCTCTAACACAATTGTTTTTTTTTCACTCTGGTTTAAAAAAAAAATGGAACAAAAAAGTATAATTTAAATTGGGTAATGGATTGGATGGGATCTTTCATTTTGACTCAAACCCTAGGAACAGTCTGCTGGGATCAGCGTGGCATAGTTTGGTTGGAGGAGCAGGATAACAAGATTATAGTTCGGATTAGCAGAACATAATAGGATCACTAGGCATATTACAAGATGATGGAAAAAAATCAGCAATTATTCATCATTAAAATATATTGAGTTTTATTTTATAGTGAGTGGAATTTTTGCTGCGTATTTTATTTATTGATAATACTTTAAATCTTAATTTAATGAAAATTTATATGACTTTCTGCGCATCACAATCGTTGAATATTTGGGGCGGCGAAGCCGCCCGTCCAATAAGGGAGTCTCGCTGCCCAGTCAGCGAGTTTGAGGGGATCTCTTGCAGAAGTTTGGGGGCGACGCTCTCGAAATCTAGATAATTTTAGTACTTTTATTTTTTATTTCGTATTGAGAGTGCATATATAAATTTTTTAGGATTTGAATTATTCTGTATCTTGTATCATTTACTATTTTTTAGGGTTTAATTAAAGATGTACTTCGTAAATCTATATTTTTTCGGTTGATCTCTCTTATTTTACGTTACATTATTTTTGTTTTTATTTCTTTTGTGTGTTTCTTTTTATTTTTTTTAACGTGATGGTATTTGTAGCTCTACCCATATATCTATCCGATTCCGTGGGTGGTAGTTGGCTCCAGCAGTGTGATCAAGTTGTGTAGCTGCTGCTTGCCATGATGAACAAAGAGACGAGATAACTTGTCAACCGCTAGTGGTTTAATTATGATGGATTTTTGTGAATTCTCTCTTGTTTGTTTTCCTATGGGATTAGATAGATTTATTAGCATCATTATTATTATGTTGTTTGTCCATGAGCACCATTAATAATACCCCATTTTACAAATAAACAATGATGTTCTCGAGGGTTTATTTGGATTGATTTGATGATCCCCAAGCATTATTTGAGTTAATGTTGGTTGTAGTCAAATTTTAACATAATTAACCAATGACGCGTGAATTATTAATATTTAATTAATTCAACATTCACACAAATTTAAAAAATTAATTAATAGTATTAATAATCGATTTCAGACTAATAACTCTTCAAATACCCTCGTCATCTTTTTATATATTAAATAATTATTATGTAAATTTTACACATTCATTAAATTTCTAATTTCTAATTTCAAATACCCTCGTCATCTAATTTCTAATTATTATGTAAATTAATTAATAGTATTAATAATCGATTTCAGACTAATAACTCTTCAAGTATAGATGTAAGTAGAATATATTATATCTCTTTTTATTTTTTGGACAGTTTGGATTCAAAATTTGTGATTAAAACAATATGAATCTATTTCTATTTTTTTAATCGCAAATATCAGATTCAATAATTTAAAAAAATAGGATATACACATTTATTAAATTCTTCACATTTAAATTTAATGGACTTTGGCAGACTCGTACCTATTTAACTATCTAAACTTGATTTCAATTAAATAAATTATTTTAAAATTTTATCGTTAAGCCAAAACATATGCTATTAAATATATGTAAATAATAGGAAACCTTGAGATATAGACGGCGAGGAATAATCAATAGTACGCTTATTGAGTTATTTCAAACCTTCTATTCCGAAAATTAAATTTCCCAAGTTCAATTTTGTGCATCGAAGTTCAATTCACTCAATCAATACGACCACAAAGATCGATGTTGAATATGAGCTTTATGAATTCCCTCATTGCAACATGCTGAACAATGAAAATTTTCATTAAGCTATGTGCACACAAACCTAATGTGATGAATGAATGGATTAAATTACAAAATTATTATGCTTAATTTGAAACCATACAAGCCAAACGGAAAAAGATGAAACAATGTGTTTGTGATAGAATTTTATACCCGTCATATACATAACATGCATAAGTGACCAACATAGTGGACTTCTAAATTGTATGCCATGTCGTGTGGATCACAGGGTCTAAGTCTCCTATCAAATAAAATGACAAAAAACATGACGAATCTGGAGCAATTTAAAAGACGTAAATTATTAAACAACGTTCTTGTTCCTTACATTATCAAAATCCAGTTTCTTTTTAAAATATTTGCAAATTGTGGCAATCACTTTTCTAAAATAAAAAAAAACAAACGGCCAACGATTTTGAAACGTTATTTGCACAATTCAGAAGAGGAAATAAAATTGCTGCTTGCAACTCAGACGACCTTCACTACTTTTTTTTTCATTATCCTCATGACATATATCCCTTTGTTTCTTACATTGTGATATATAACTGCGTGCTTCCATGTTACTTGAATAAATAAATAAATATCATCAGTTTTAATTATAAATTAGCCCTTATTTGAACAACATTTTGACCACCAGATTGCCAAACCATTGAATCCCTTTTCCTAAATGATCAAGAGTTTTTTTCCTTCTGTGGGCTTCATTTTTCAATTAATAATTATTGAACTCACTTGGAAGCTCGAACGTGACGCCATTATCTATTTACTTTTCTTATTATTTTTCCGGTTATCTTTGCGAACTTCTAATTTAATCAACCCATGGGGAAGGAATCAATTAGTACTAGTTCAGTGATAATTAATTAATCTATATTGAAGATTGCTCAGTAATAAAAAAATACATTAATCCGTTAATAACAATGATCAAAGTCTCTATATTTATTATTGTAGAATCAATGAACTCTGAATATTTGCATCGATCTGAACAGACTAATGCATGTAATTTTATTATTATTATTTCTATGACATGTTATTAAAAAATTGTGGACATTTAGGGGAGGGAGAACTAGAGCAAACCATAAACAATATTAAAAATTGTGGATGTCATTAAGAAGCTTGTGTGCTCAACTGTCATACATTTCCGTTAATGCGAAGCCACGAGTCAATCATAGTTGCATACTTGCATGACCAATTGACCACAATTCTTAGTTGTGGAAAGCAACGAGTAAATATTATTTGGCTATGCTTTCTTCCTAAAAACAATATTGACTATGCTTTCGAATTATACATATACATGCATATATGAGAGGAGTATTAAGGTGGGATCACAATTAATTACATTTGGTATTATCACAAAATCCATAAAGATATATGGGATTCATGAAAATATTTCACCTAAAATTCAAATAGGTATCACATGTCTTTAACCGTATTGAATGTGTTTAATTATGATCGTAGGATAATATTTCTCTCTATATATTATATATTTATAAATGTGTAATTCATTTCTCTAATAGGCATCTAACATTTATTGTAACACTCAGACCCATTAACCCAAAAGCCCACAAACTCAGATCCAATAAGGGGAGTAGTATTATAAATACCACCTAGGGGTGCCACAAATTCCACTTTCTGAAATTCTGTGGCCGGCCCTAGGTAAGAGAGAATTCTCTCTCTCCTTTCCCCTGTTCATGTGTTCTTCCTCTGTTTTCTCATCCCCGAAATTTCTGTTCGGCCTAGGAGAAGAAGATCCTCCATCACAGCAGGAGAAACGCCGGAGAGGACGTCCCCGAAAGAGTAGAACAAGTCCCGAAGAACCCAAAGGTATGTCCCCTGGCGGATTCTTTGTACATAAAGTAAAGTATTTAGATCTGCATGTATTGGATTTTATCTGGTTGTACGATCTCGTTTTTCTGCCCTCACAAAATGGACCGCGTCGATCCGACACGGGCCACGTCGGGCAACCAGTCGGATCAGACGCGGCGATCGCACGCCGG
>LTAE01008404.1:0-20638 GCA_001647135.1 Pontederia paniculata | reverse complement strand
TCTATTGCCTCCCCCGCCGCCGCCGCCGCCGCCACCGCCACCACCGACGCCAACACCTCCGCCGCCTGCAGCCAGCCACGTCGTGGTCGGGCGACACGGTATTCTCGTCCGTCCTAGCTCCCACCCGGACCCGGCGGAGGTCGCGCGCGCCCACCGCATCCTGGCGCGCGTCCAGCAGGAGCAGCGCCTCCGGTACAGCGGCGTCAGGAACCCCCGCCCGCTTCTCGTCGTCACACCGACCTACGCCCGCACCTTCCAGGCGCTTCACCTTGCCGGACTCCTCCAGTCCCTCAAGCTGCTACCTTATCCTCTCACTTGGCTCGTCGTCGACGCCTCCCCCTCCTCCGGCACTGGCTTCAACGAGACCGCGGCATTCCTTGCCCGATCCGGCCTACATGTCGTCCATCTGCCATTCCCTGAGCCCATGCCCCTTCACTGGAGCCACCGCCACGGCTTCGAGGTCCGGATGCGCCTCTACGCTCTCAGGTCTCACTTTTCTACCACGCTCTCGCTTATTATCCACCAAAGATTCAACTTTTATCGCTCCAACCTGACGCATTCGGATGGATCTCCTTCATCGGAAACAGACTAATCCGGGAACAGCGGCTGGAGGGCATCGTCGTGTTCGCGGACGACAGCAATGTGCACAGTACGGAACTGTTCGACGAAATACAGAAGGTGAAATGGATGGGCGCAGTGTCTGTCGGAATTCTTGCAGATTCCCCAGTCGGACTGGGGTCCGTGGGTGAAGACGACAGCATGAATTCTCGGCTGCCGGTGCAGGGTCCGGCGTGCGACTCCTCGGGACAGCTCATTGGCTGGCATGCATATAATTTGCTGCTGCACGCGAACGGAAGCGCAATGTTCTATGACGATTCAGCGACTGGTCTGCCGAGGAAGATGGAGTGGGCTGGGTTTGTTATGAACTCCAGGTTGCTGTGGAGGGGAACTGAGGAGAAGCCGGATTGGGTCCGGGATCTTGACTACGTAGGAGCGGAAGGGGAGGAGATTGTTAACCCACTGGACTTGCTGAAGGACTCAACATTCGTGGAGCCTCTGGGGAACTGCGGGAAGAAGGTCCTGCTCTGGTGGCTTCGTCTGGAAGCACGCTATGATAGCAAATTTCCTTCCGGGTTAGCTTTGTGACCTGCTCTCTGTTACAATTCTTGCTATTCCATTTAAATTGATCACCCATTTACTTATTGTGAGCATGAATTACTAGCACATAATAAACATTAGCTCCTCATATTCAAAGAGAAATTTCTACTTGCCAACTTTTGTTTTGTGCAATCAGTAAGATAAATATGTCATTGTATTCATGCGGTTATCAACTGGTTCTCCATTTATTTTGAAGGTAATACAATTCAGCCTAGTATTCATTTCAATGTAACGTCCGCAAAAGCACACTTCAAATGCTTATTCGGATAGTTCTTGGAGACGTTACTCATGCTTAACCTTAACCGCATTTGATAAGATAAAACATGAATAAGATACAAGCATCCATCACTTTGGATTTGCTTCCAGCATTTGATTCTTTAATTTGTCTCTCTTTGTCTTAGAACAAATGTTGTTCTATACTTTCTTTTCGTAATTTTCATCTTTGTTTGTTTGTCTTTTTTCTTTCATCTTTGATTTCTTTTTTCTTAGAAGTTATTTTTTAACTTCTTTCATTTTTTATTTTGTCATCTTGTGAAGAGCTCTTCATCGAAACATCATGACACTTATATGTATCTTCGTCAATAGTTGTACATCACCATGACGGCCCTAAATATTTGGTGCAAAAATTTCCATTTGGTAGAATTCTTGAGTTTGTTGCACAGGATGGAGAGGCCTGTACAGCAGGAATAGTGACTAAATGTTTTGTCTTCACCGCTGTGGGGTTTTATTATTTTGCCTTTAGCTACATCCCCTATCCCTACTTTTAATTTTCGTTCTTTTTGCCCTTTGACAATCAGTGCTCATGAAGACCCGTAACTTTTGTCTGTTATCTTGCTTACTTTAAACTTCTTATCTTTTCTTAGGATTTTAGTTATCTTTTAAAAGACACCATACATCAACATCATCATACATAAAAGTCCATATAAAACTTATCTTCTGGAAAATGGTCTACGTCAGCGTGCGACACAACACGTTTTAGTTCATGCGTCAACCATCATAATTCTGGACATCTGGAAAACAGTCTGTGTCAGGGTGCGACATGACCCGGTTTCATCATGTGTTGTCCGTCATCTTCTCCTCGCTGAATGCAACCCATTTTTTGTTCCAACACGGTCTGTTTTGCTGGCATTGGTCCTCTCCTCCGACTGATCGGGCAGTTCGGGCTCGATCGAACATGACCCTCATCAAAATTGTTATTATATCAGAGTTTGGATGCGGTCCATGTTTAAGATAACATGGCTTGTGTCTAGGTTTTGTATAGTCTACGCGGTCCATGTTATGTTTTGACACAATCCATTTTTTGCTGGCATGTGTCTTCCTCTTCCAGTCGGTCGGCGTGGACCGTATCATGGTCCAAGTCAACTTTGACCATTTCATCTATTCATCCTTTAGTCATTCTAGGGTTTTTGTGTTTCCGAACACGATTCGGTTCGGTTGACGGGTCATTGTAAGTTTTTCTAGGTTTAACACGGCCTAAGATCAGTAGAACGTGGCTTGTGTTAGATTTTCTTGTACCCGTCGTTGGGACACGGTTCGTGTATAATGGGGACATGGCCTGCATCGGTGCGGGGTGTTCTTTTAGGCGGACCAACGTGGCCCGTGTCCAAGGGACGGGTCCATATCGATCCGTCTGTTTCATGGTGTTTTCTTTTGTCGTCATTATTTCAATATTATTTTGGGGTTCGAAAAATGTCTAAACTTTATGCAGAAAACTTCAATTGTTATAGGGGTGTTCCTACCTCATTAGTTCTAAATTCCCTGACATCTATAATCAATAAAACCTTCTATAAGATCGAGAAAACATGATTTTCCTAATCTCATGGATAAAATATTAAAATCAGGTAGAGAGAGATAAACATAAATCTCCTACTAATCAATATTATATACCTTTTTGATGATCCTAAAATCTTCTTCTCGTTCCCCTTTGTAGCTTTAGGCCTCCTCACGTTCTTCCTCCGAGTTATTCTCCTCCATTCTTCGCCTACACGCATCCCCTCGTTGTGAGGCCAAGAGAAAAAGAATAGAAAACAAATTTTATTTTTCTTACTTTATGGCCTTGAGAGAAGAAGAGGGGAGCAGGAATGTATAGTAGCAGCAGACACATAAAAGTATTCACATACAGAAAGCCTTATAAAATAGAGTTCAATGAAAAAGTCATGCATCAAATAGGTAATGAGCAGGAATGAAATGACTGCAATCCATGCATCTAAAGGTTGTTAATTTTCATTTAATCTCATCTAAAGTGATGCTTCTCAATGAATCCGTGAACACTGTAAATATGGAGCAAAAAGATGTAATCCATGACCTGCTAGGTTTGGTGTCACTTGTTCTTGCATTCTGGTTTTGCTTTTATCTGAATTTAGCAATATTAAAACTTCAGATCTTAACTAAAAGTTAGAAATTAACACCCATTTCTTTTCTGTTATACTGAATTACATCTCTTGCATGCAGATGGGTAATAGATCCTCCACTGGATATTACAGTATCTGCAAAACGTCTTCCATGGCCTGAAGCTCCTCAGTTTCTATCCAAAAGGTTGTTGACACATCAGGAGTATTTAAATCATTCCTCAATAATAGGTGGTGGAGTTACTGGGTACACCTCCAGCACCAAGGCAAAACATGAACATGTAAATACTCGAAATACTGAGGTGTCAAAAATGGAAGAAACATAATGTGTCAGTCAAGCAGGTGGTATTAGCCTTTGGCACAAGAGTAAGCATTCTGTCACTTTCGTGACAATATTGATTTTGCTTCTGTGGAAAACTAATGCTCGCAATTTATAATGTCAGATTACACCTCTCCATGAAAATAGTTCTTTTCCTGGGCGCAAGCATGTTCTTGCAGTTGATTATAAAGATGTAGATCTTCTCTGGACTACGAATCATCCATCACACAAGCAAACACTAGAACTTGGAATTTGAAGTTTACCTTTTCCGACGTAAATTGTCGTGAGACTAGAAGTAAAATGCTGCTTCGACCTCAGGCTTGTATGTGATTTGTATTTTACTTCATGTATAATTGATTGTAATTTAGGTCCATCTCATGTTCATTCATCCATGTTGATTATGACAAAAGTATCACAGTTTATATATAGCTTCTGTTTGTCTTGTGTACTTTTCTGCACAAAGAAGACTTGTGCAAGGTCTTCATACATGAGTGTAATATTTGCTCAGAAACACTCCCTTATTAGATGCAAAGGAAAATAATCATAGGAGAACTATTTTTCGCAAAAAAAAACATGATGAGAAAGAGACTGCCAAAGGCCTCCAATTTTGTGTTGGACATCTTTTCCCTGCCTCTCTTTTTTTTTGCTTTTTTTCTTTTGCTTTTGCTAAAAAGTAGGGTTAGATTTAACATCAAGGTAAGCAGTCCTTGTTCTTCATGTCTAATTTAAGCCTTCATCAACATCAAGCCAGATGCAGTTTTCCCAAAGGCTTCAATCATTTTTCACCTTTGTTTCAGCTCTGTTCTAAACACAATACAACAAATCATTTGATTAATATAGTCAAGGAGAAAGTGTTCTTCAAAGGTCATTATATTTCAATGATTTATCTATTTTTCCTACTAATGTGTCTTGTTTATATATATATATATTATATATAGTTAAGTAGGAAGCACTATGTTACCTATCTCCTCAATCATAGAATGCTAAATTTATAATGAATATTAAATTTTTTTCTCTTCTAAATTTTTTCATAGTAGATTTAGCATCCTACAATTAATTAACTAAGAAGCACTATGTTATCTATCTCCTCAATCATAGAATGCTAAATTTATAGTGAATATTAAATTTTTTTCTCTTCTAAATTTTTTCATAGTAGATTTAGCATCCTACAATTAAAAGGTAAATAACAAAGATAGAATTTATGCGTTCAATACCTTCTACCATTTCATAATTGTTTTTTTTTAAATATTATCTTATTTTGAGAATAATCATCCTTATGAATATAAACATCCAATATTAGATACTCCAATATTTTTTTATCAATCTAATTCAAAGATGGAATGATGTTAAAAGGTTCATTCATTGTCAATGATTATCAACTATGACACCTTAAGAAAATTGGATAAAATTATATATTTTTTCAATGTTAATCTTCATATAGATAAGATTATTATTTCTTGATTAATCTAATTCGAGTGTGAAAATCTGAAAAATTAAAATTTTAAATAAGATTTAAATCTCTAAATACCATTATCCATCTGATTTGTTGGTATGATAACCTTTTTAAGTCTTATAAAATAGTAGCATTTTAATTTTAAGTAAAAGCTAATACCCAAAAATTCTCAACCGTCGGTTATAAAATGGAAACATCATCTCAATCGCATTTGTTTCTTCTTCGTCTTCTTTTTTTATAGCGTCAAATTATCGAACAGGAACCGAGAAATCAATAGGAGTCAGCAGGAAGGCCGCCGGAGACGATGATGAACTCCTCCTCTTCTTCGAGCGGCGCCGTAGCCGGCGGAGAAGTTGGAGGCGAGGATCTGTCCTCCGGCGGCATCGTCGCCCAGTTGTCGGCGTGGACCTCGAACGTCTCCCGGCGGTACCAGCACCTCCTGGACAAGGCGACGCCGCATGTTCGCCGGCGATGGTACTACCTCGGCGCCCTGGCCTTCGTTTATGCTCTCCGAGTTTGGTTCCTCCAGGGCTTCTACATCGTGTCCTACGCCCTCGGCATCTACATCCTCAACCTCTTCATCGCCTTCCTCTCCCCCCAGGTGGACCCCGAGATCCAGGAGCTCGTCGATGGTCCGGGACCTTCGCTCCCGACGCGCTCCTCCGATGAGTTCCGCCCCTTCGTTCGCCGCCTCCCTGAGTTCAAGTTCTGGTGATGTTTCACTTGGTTCTCTCCTTTACCCTTCTTGTCTTTCTTAGGGTTATATAGCAGATCTGTGAACAGTCATCTCATTGATGTGATTTAGTGTTGATTCCATCGGATTGGTTGCAAAGCTTTCATCTTTGCCCTTGTTTTGAACTTTCAAATTGAATAAGTAATGAATAGACCAGAATTAGATCAGAATTCTGGTTTTGCTCGAGAAAATTGGCGTCTTGATGGGAAAATAGAGAGATCACAACGAGTCCTAATCTTTTTGAGCTTCTTCACCTGTGTGTGGTTTCCAGATTCAGATCCTTGTAGGTGAGGAATATATGAGCTGGATAATGTCTTCGTTGCCAATTTATCTGTATTTCCACTTCCAGAAAAAAAGCTGTAAACGTAGATTGAATCTTTCTCATGGCATAGTTGTTTCGAACTTGTAATTTTAGATTGGACTTTAACCCCCAATTATCCAATACATGAAAGAATGTCATTTTGCTTCTTCTCTGTAAACTGTTATAATCACGAATCACGATAATAAATGATAAAACTCTCCGATCTCTCTTTTGACTGAACATACCCCAGTTTGGGCGGCGAATTATTGACATGGTGATTGGAGTAACAATTTAGATTTCTTTGATATTTTACTGATATAAATTATACATGCTATATAAATACATATAACATATTTATATTGAACAAATTTGTAGTCTTTTGGATGTGTCACAAAAAAGTTCTTTTCATTAGGGAGTTCTGCTGTGGCGTTGCAGTGAATTATATACATCCTACAACTTAAGTCACAATTTTATTTGCAATTACTCACAAGTTGATACCCGTTGTCATACAAAACTTTGAAATTTTCTCTGTGATCATGTAGTATGATTCATTTTTTGGTTTATTGTGACTAAAGAATAGTGGGATGGAACCCCTCAAAGAGAGAGAGTGAAAGAGAGAGAGAGAGAGAGAGAGAGAGTTGTAGATGGAACTTCTGTTAGTGTAATAACACAACTACAACTTATCACTTGGCACACTTCTCTTGATTTTCTAGCGTCGGCATTGTTTCTCTAGAACTTACTTTCCAGTGATCTACTACCATTTCTTAAATATATAAGTGCTATCAACTTCTAGTTTCCAATATAATATGCAGAAACTATGTCTTCCGAATTATGTTTTTTTTTTCTGATTTAACATGATCTGTAAATTCAATTTTATTTTCATACTACATTCATCACTTCTCTTCTAGAAAAATTATAACGTCTATAGATAACATGAATGTCAGATAGATCCCTTGCTACAAAATCTTCCACAAACCAATTAAATGAAATCTTCTGAAAATGAGAGTAGAGAAATACATAGAGAGCTATAGAAATAAAATTTTAAAGTAGGCTATAGAAATAATTGTACAATTTTGCTCGTAATACTTGGAAACCAGTATTCAAAATTGACATATTTAATTCATCTTTTTAGTGGTAAAGTGACTATTGGATATTTACATGTACCTGGTGTATGGGGCGATAATTGATTGAGCATCACCATCATCTTGCATCTTCCGAGAAACTTCTATCTTATCATATTTTCTAATGGCTGCAATTCTGCATTTCTTATTTTCTTTAGTTCTCCTGATGATGACTTTTGTATCCTAGAAGTTGTACTACACAAGCCTACTGTCAGATTTTTATCTCTTCTAAAAAGAGGAAAGATTTTTGGTTCTATTTTTCACCATAGGTCAAGATACAAATGTCCCATCTCCTCCTCTTTCTGTTTTTCAAACCTAGCAACATATCATTTTCAAGAATATAACACTGTCTTTCTGTTGCAGGTATTCTATTACAAAAGCTTTCTGCATTGCCTTTGTATTGACATTCTTTAGTGTATTTGATGTACCTGTATTCTGGCCTATACTGCTCTTTTACTGGTTGGTGCTATTTGTGGTCACGATGAAGCGACAGATTCTTCACATGGTTAAGTACAGATATGTTCCTTTCACCTTTGGCAAGCAGGTACCTTATCTATATTCATATCTGATGAAGTTACTTGTAATATTTCCTCTTGTAATCCGAGTGCTAATTGCCTATTTACCTTTTTTTCAGCGCTATGGTAAGAGAACGGTGTCCTCTGATGATGCAACTTCATCGGAAACTTGACGTAGGAAATGTTAATGTTTCATATTATCTAGAACTTGTAGGTTTAAATTGAGATGCAGCTGATTTATGCATCTTCTTTCTACTGGCCTTATCGTTGTTCAAACAATGGTTGGGGGCGTGCCTGATGTTGTTTAAACATTAGGTTGAATGGGTTCCATATGGGCGGGCAAACACTTGAGAAAGAGGTACCTTTCTGTTGTTTTTTTTTCATCCTTTTGTAGTGTTTCTGAACGCATGTAGAAAACACCCTGTTGCGGTGTATTAAGATATGTAGCATTCTGTACACATTCTTATATTTATATACGCAGCATCTTTCGGGTTTAAATACTTGAACTTTAGTTTTCAAATTACATGTATCTAGCGCTATGTGCTTATCTTGTTTTAGGATTATTTTCGTTAACATTCTCTCAACTATAACTTTTTTTATATATAACTTTGAACTATAAATTTATTAATTTTAATTTTCGAACTTATTTTGATTTATCAATCTACTTATTCCGTTAATTTTTATTCAAAATTTTGTTAAGTTATTTTCTTAGAATATGAAATACTATTTTTACTCTTAATTTTTTAACATAGTAAAAAATTATAAAATAAAAAATAAAGTAAGGATATAAAATATTATTTAATAGTGATTTTTTAAAATAATTATAAAATATATTAATTAAGTTGTTATTTTAAATTTTAAATATTTTCAATAAAAAGATTAAATTGATAAATCGAAATAAGTTCGAAAACTAAGAGCCTGTTTGGCTAAGCTTATAAGTAAGTTAAAATTACTTATAAGTAAATTTTAGAAAATATACATGTTTGGTAACTAAAAAAATATACTTATAAATTGTTACGTAACTACTTATAAGTTGAAAAAAAATAAGTAGGATCCCCTGATTATTTTTAAAATTGTTGGCTTATTAATTTTAATAAATTATATTACTCTTTTATCCATATTTTTTAATATTATTATCATATAACTTTAAGGGTATATTAGTCAATATTTATTTTAACAAATATTACCGCTACTTGTTGATATTATCAGCACTTTTATTCAAACATGTAACTACTTATATTTTAAAATAAGTATCAGCACTTAAAATATTTATCAGTATTAGTGCTTATCAAATATTTTTTATCAGCAAAGTCAAACGGGCCGTAATTCCTTTCTCGAAGAAAAATGTAATAAACTAGTAGAGTTAAGTTTTCCAAAACTCTAGTACACTCTTTGGAAAGAAATTAGCAGAATCCCGGGTCTTATTATTTTCTCCCGGAATTTGTATTTTTTTTATTCTTCGCACACAACTATTTATCTTTTCCTAATGTCATTGAGCCTGATAGCAACAAAATCATATCATGCACTCTCTTAAATTTTGTTATATTTATTTTTCCAATTAATTTCAAATTTCAGTTCTCTCCCTCTCACACACAATTCCATAAGAAATTGTGCACATCCAATTGTTTTTTTAAATTAATGTTTACGAAAAAAAGAAAATGTAACAGTATTTCTTCATTTACATGTATCGATACTCGAAAAATAAGTACAAAAAGAATATTTACAACGAATAGATATTCATGTATATATTTCTATTATTTTTATTCAATCTAGTGTTTAAATTGACATAAATAAAAAATATATTTTATATTTGGATTTAAAATATATCATACTAAAAGTAAATAGTATTAAGAATATATATTTAATAACAAATGAACATTTATTTATTTCATTTATATTTATAAGTTTAATTAATTACTAATTATGATAATATAGTAATTAATCATTATTTGATTAATTAATTAAATAAATAAGTAATAATGATTTGGATTTACAAATAACTAAGTAACAATTATTATTTTAAGTCATATACTATAATATTATTTATATAGTATAAATTAATTATTTTTTTTATTATAAATAATTTATGATTGATAATTATAATATAATACAAAAAATAATAGCATGTGTATAAAAATAAAAAATGAAATATGACTAGAAAACAAAAATCCTGGAATATAAGATATTCCACTTTTTTTTCACAAGAATAAGAACTATGAAACATATTTGAAAAACTTGGTGGTTTCACAATTTCTTAGATAATTATGAAAAAAGCTAGTTTCTTATTTCAACGGACGCTTGACTATTAATCTCGATTTTATTTCTGAACCGAACGACTCTAAAGAATTTCCCTCAAACTTCTTATTTCTTTTTTTAATTGTTCACTCTCATGATATCATCTCTAAGGACATTAAATGATAATCATTATATTTACCTACCACATTTGATCCACTTGACTACTTTAAATTCTCGTCATCAATTAGACTAGCTATAATTTAATCGAGGTCATTACTAAACCCAACAAATGTTATGTTAGGGCATGAGAAAAACACTTCGTTGCTACAAACAATTCTTTCTTTTCTACAAATTGAAATTGAATAGTCTATCTTGACAATGTTACCCTTATCAATTTTTTTCTTCTTTTTTATTCTTTCTTTTAAAATTTAATCTAAGTACTCAAAATTTATTTATATTGTAAGTCGATTAAAACAAAAAATTTGTTATTTTCTATAGCTCGTATATGCACACTTTGTATGCATTCAAACTCTTCTTTGGTTTTGAAAGCCGAAACCCATGTTCCCACAAATCTACAATTGGACCATGTCGGAGATCTATGGAGGGGATCAAGTGGATGGGATTTACAACCAATACTAAGTGAGGAATACATCACTCGTCTAACTAGTGTGATGCTGAATATAGAGAGCGGCAAGAGCGACACTCTAGTATGGACAATTGAAACATCCGACAATTTTTCAGTGAAATATGCATATGCATTACTGACTATAAATATTTGGGGTGAACGCAAACGTATCTAGCCTCTGATTTGGAAGTGGGATGGGCTGCAACGAGTGGGAAACTTTTTTATGGCTTGTGGCTCATGAAAAACTTATGACCAACATGGAAATATATAGGCGACATTTGTCCAGTTCCAACATATGTCCATGATGCGGAAGGACTGAGGAACATGTATTGCACATGTTAAGAGACTGCAACAAGGTGAGACATATTTGATTAAAACTTATCCCTAATGAGTTCTCTACTGGCTTTTCTTTTCTATAGCCCCTTCAGGTGTGGCTACAACGCAATTTACAAATGAGAGCATGAAATGAAGGGGAGGTAGCTTGGGCTACAATCTTTGGTGTTGCGTGTTAGCGGGCCTAGAGCTAAAGGAATGGTGAATTCTTTCAAGGATATAATGAGAAACTAGCAAACCCAATACAAACAATTCGAAAGCTCGTTGAGGAAGTTGCTATAGTTGTGAACATTAAACGTCTCTTGCATGGGCGAAGAGCAAGTAGACAATGGATTGGATGGAAACCACCCATATCAGGATGGCTCAAGCTTAATGTGGATGGAGCAACCCAACATGAGGAGGGTCGTTAGGTACCAAAAGGGATGGTACGTGATTGTCAAGGCTCATGGCTATGTGGCTTCACATTCACCACCAAGCGAGGCTTGATAGTGGAAACGAAACTCTAGGCAATCCTATACGACTTGGTTATGGCGTGGAATAGAGGCCACAAGCAGACAACTTTAGAATATGATTCCATAGTCAACCTCATTCAAGGGAACATGTCGACGGTACTCACATTCAACCTTGGTGCATGACATACTATGGTGACAGACTCGTTGGCCAACTAGGCTTGCACACTCGAAGAGGGCTATTGCTTATGGAGCAACCCGCAAGATTTTTTTGATACCCCTTCTGTTGGGGATTGTAATAGGATTGTTATACTCTCGCTTATGTTAGACTAGTAATCTTATAGTTTGAGCCTTTTGGCTCCGTTTTCTATAAAAGAAACTCTTTTTTGGTTTTTTTAAACCTTATGGTTTATATTATTCAATCAATTTTTATCTACTTTGGCCGGCTTGAAATAGTTTAAAATTATATGGTTTACGAGTTAACTCAAAATCGACCACTAGACCGATCAATGTAGGAATGGGTATACTACCCTGACCTCAATCTGCCGCTCCACCTCCCATTCCCCACCCTGTTGGGGGATAGAAGGTTCTCCCATCTCCGCTCCCCCATTGGGATTTGAGATCCTGCAAGGAATTATGAATACTAAAAAATAATAAATTATATAAAATAAATAAATATTAAAAAAATTAATTTTTTTTATTTTAAAATATTTACTTATATAAATGTGTATTTCGATTGATTTATTAGTAACGATATGCATTAATGAATACTTATCTATCTATTTAATATTTATTAAATAATATATAATAATTTATTTAATAATTAAAAATATTAAAATATTTGAGATGGGAATGTCCACCTGGTGAGGAAGAATTTTTTTAATCTGTCCTCGAAGTAAAGACCGGGAGAGAAATCTCTTCATCCTCGTTTTCACAAGGATAAAAATCTCTGAGCTCGTGATCTTGGATGAAGAATTTCCTCGAGGATCCTCGGGGTCCCGAGATTTTTGTCATCCCTAGGTCAACGATTGAGCTGGTTGGGTCAATTGATAGAATTTTGCCTCCCATGTCTCCATACTAAACATACCTCACATTCATTAATCGCATATAATAATTGTGGTAATCATAATTCATAAATAACAGAAGAGAAAAGAAGTGTAGCCTAGGCTCTTCAAAAGTAGGGGTGTTCATCGAGTTGGATTGACCTAATGAACCTGACGATCCGAACCGATTCAATCTCAATTGGATCGGATCGGATCGTTGATTGGGTCGAACACGAACCGATCCGATCATAAACCGATCGTCAATCCGGGTACGTGTTTTAATTTTTCGAACCCGATCAACTCGATACAATCTGATGACCCGAACTTTTATATATCTTTTTATTAAATTTGAACCAATTTATTCTTAAAAATTTATATTACCTTAAAATTAAAATATATTAAAAATTATACTTTATATCCTTCAAATCATTACAAACCTTTTAAAAATTATATTTATTTCTTTTTCTAAAATATAATTGAAATTAAATATTATAAAAAATAATCAAAGATATATAAAAAAATTTAATCGAGTAAACAGATAACTCGACCCGATCGAACCCGGCCCAATAGAGATCGAATTCGATGATTAACTTATCATGAATCCGACCCAACCCAATCCGAATAAAATCAATCGGGTTGAGTCGAATTTGATTTTAGATCAGATCAAACCCGATCCGTGAACACTCATATTCAAAAGATACTCCTATCCTTCATTAAAAATGGTATCATTGAAACACAAATGCTCCTTATATATATTTCTTCGAAGTTCGTTCATCGAGAAAGATAAATACAAAAAAAAAGAAGATTGTAATGCACTGAAGAATAATTTACAAAGAAATGCGAGTTCAATTTTTATAGTGCCCTCTTGTTTGTAATTTAATTCCTTGAAGTGGTTATTATTTGTCACCGAGAGAAAAAGACGCACAAATTAATTGAATTTCGATTCTATGACGAAAATAAAATAATGTATGTAAGCTGTTTAATTAATACATGCTAAACTCTGTTTTTTCTCCTTTACTCAGATTTTAATTACCGTTATTGCTATTATTCAAGAAATCTTATGTTTTTCTTGCCCTTTTGGGCGTGGAGAAGAGAATATTTTGTGAAATGAATTATTTCCTTTTTTTACAAATTTAAATAGAGATTTGTTAAGGGTGGAATTCGAATTTGAAGGGTATACGAGGAATCACATAAGAAATTTTGTTCAAAAATGCTGGAAATATAGGATGATGAGAACAAAAGCATGCGAAAGGTTGAGCTTGATTGAATAATTATTAAATGAATTTACAGATGCAATTAGGTAAATTTGGCATCTTTTCAATTGTTCAATAAGGAAATAAAACAAGGAATACTCATCTCCTTATACTAATTAAAGGAATTAAATAACGCAATTAAATAACCATATTAGACTTCTTTTGTCATAAGTGCCATGGTCAGAATTTTCTTCAATTAAATGACAGATTTTTTTTGTTACAGAATTGGTGTTCACCAATCATAGATCATAATTCGAGGAGTGATCAGCAATCATTACATTAATTTAATAAAATACAAAGAAATATTAATATAACAAAGTTTAATCGCCATGCCGATCATCCATTGAAACAGTTAAAACTTAAAAAGGCTACAATCATGACCAATGCTTGTCATAACACAAAACACACTATTCTACCCTTATTATTTCAAATATAGATACTAACTTGTACAAAAAAAATGATTTTTTATATAAAAAACAAGTTTACAATTCAAATAGATACCACTAAATGAAATCCTTTAAAAGAACTATGACAATAATCTAAATAGAAAATCTATTAAAAAGAAGTGAGGGCTCGGAGAGAAGGTAACTTTTATGAACTACCACAATAATACAACAATAAAACCTACTAAAAAGATAAACATCAGCCAATTTGGTATGCAGGGAATCCCCTCCACAAGGGATAAGGTGGAAATCAGGAGGAGAAGACTCGGCAAGCAGAAGGTAAACTCTTATGCCGGCATATGAGCAGAAGGACATTCTTCTGCCGGAAGGCGAGGACTCAGCAAACCTAAGGGAACTCAAAGAAGGGATTTTCTTCTGCAGCCAGCAAGTGGAGAATCACATCATAGAAGCCAGGAGCAGCCATAGAACTACCCAAGCAGAGACCACAATAAAGGCATTCTTGAAACATTTTGTATATAGTTTCATTAACCAGGTATTTTAAAAAAATCCTGATGGAACAATGTTCTGTACGTTTGAGCACAGAATATTGAAAATGTTGAACAGAATGTTGAAGTGACGATTCTACTATCGAAGTTACTATTTTGCAAAAACTGATCACAATATTTTGGAACCACAAGGGAACAGCTAAATCGATGATATACAAATAGCCAGCATTGAAGAAATCATACACCAGTCTTAACAAGCTAATAAAGCACGTGTATGGAAACAAAAGCTAACATAAAGCGTAAAAAATCATATAACGTTTTAACCTATTCTTATAACATTTGTATGACGATACTTACATTCAAACAAAACACAAAGCTTTTGGTAGTAAAACAACCAATGCGCAATCAAGCAAACGCTTGAGTAGCTTAAGCAGGATAACACACGAAGAATGCAAAGATCAGTGCTTTTAGTATCTACCACTATGATGATTTAATCAGTGCCCAATTAACTACAAAATGCATTCATAGACAACACGAATCAATCAGCAAAATGTAAGCACTTCAACTTATCCAGCATAATAAAGCATACTATAAATAAGCAGTTCCATGAACAAAATTGACACTGCAAAAACAATAACGATGCAGACTTTAGTAATCCACCTCAAACTATAACCAGGAAAGGCGGAAGCTTTTCAGGATACTCGGCCAAAATCAAGTAGCAATAGCCTAACGGTAAGACTTCTGGAAGCGAGCGCGGGCGCCGCGGCCGCCAAACTTCTTCGGCTCGCAACGGCGGGGATCCGCGACGAGGAGGGTACGGTCGTAGCGCGCGAGGATGTCCTTGATCTCCTTCTTTGCCTGCTCATCGACGTATTTCTGGTAGTAAGCGACGAGGCCCTTGGCGATGCTCTGGCGGATGGCGAAGATCTGGGAGGTCTTCCCGCCGCCGCGGACGCGGATGCGCATGTCGACGCCGGCGAAGCGGTGGCGACCGAGCAGGAGGATGGGCTCGAAGGCCTTAAGTCGAAGGATTTCGGGCTTCACGAGCTCGATCGGCACGCCGTTCACCTTGATGATGCCGCGGCCTTCCTTGCAGTGGGTAACGGCAACAGCCGTCTTCTTGCGACCGAAACACTGCACTGATTTCGAAGACGTCGCCATTGCCCCGGAGATGATCTTTGCCGTACCGGAGCAGAAAGAAACCCTAATTCTAAACCAGAGAGCGCTTGGAAGCGGCGACGGAGGAGACGAAGAAAAGAGACCCGAGATACATATATATAGTACGTAGTTAGGGCTTTATGCTGTCTGAAATGGGCCTCCTTTGAACACAATTTGTTTATGATAATACATTTGGGCCCCGATGCATTTTAGCACACAAGGCCCATTTAAAGATCGACTCAATTTTCTCCTTTCACAATTTTCCTATTATCTTTTTCTCATTTTAATTATTTGTAATCTACTTATTATTCTATGTTTTATACTTCAACCAATGAATTAGAACTCGGAGGTAGGGGTGAGCAACGATCCGTTCGGTTAATTAACCGATTGAATAATTCAGTTAATTAACCAAACATGTCTACAAAATTTTATCCATTGTCCGGTTCAAAAAAATCGGTTAAACCGTAAATTTCGGTTCGGTTTGGTGAATTCACCAAAGATAAAATATATATTTATAAAAATATTATTAAACTGATAAAAATTAAAATATATTCAATGATAAATAAAACATAATATCAAAATAAAGAATACTAAACTTAAATATAATCAAAAGATAAAAATCAATGAATAATTAAGACATAAAATGTTATTAAAAAATAAAATTATAATTTTAATATATATTTATAAATTTAAATAATAATATAAAAAAATGTATTTATTGGTTAATATTAGTTTTTTTATCGAAACTTCGGTTAATTATCTATAACCGGCCGATTGAGTTCGGTTAATGTACTTATTATCGGCTAACCTAACTAATTTTAAGTCGGATAATTCATTTTGGTTAATTGGATAAAAGTCCGGTCGGCTAATTGGTCAGATCGGTTAATTAGTTAATCATGCTCACACCTACTCGGAAGAAGTAGATAACTAGATATATAAGAGGTCGTTTGGCGCATTCCCAATTTTTATTAACCGATAATTTAGATCACCACAAGAGATTACCACTTTATAAATTACCGATAATATTATATCATAGCGTTTGGTAAGTATAAATAATATAAATTATAATTTAAATTATGAAACGAAAAATTACTAAAATACCCTCCAAAATTGTTGAATTAAAATAAATATAAACAAAAGAAAAAATTTAAAAAATGTGTTAGGTCAAAATATGAGTTTATATTATTAATCATTCGTAAAATAATTTAAAAAAATAGAAGATAATATTGAACACTATTATTTCGTAATAAAATATTAATATTTTTTAAAGTTCAGTTGAAAGAATAATTTTGTCAAAATACATGTCATCTCGTTGGTAATCTAGAAAGACACCTCCCATAGGTGCTATCTTCATTACCAGTGAGGTGATAATCTAGATTACTAGAGAAGTAAAAATCACCGGTAATATGTTGCAGCCAAACGTGGTAATATAATGGACCCTGAAAATTTAAACTAAATAACCGATAATTTATCTTGATTACCTCATGCCAAACGTCTCCTAAGTTATTTACCTTGTAACCAAGGACAAACCGAAAAATAAAACCATGGGGATCAAAATTATTATCAGTATTATTAAAAGTAAAATAATTAATTTTTAATAATTTAACAATTCTAAAATATTTTGTCAGTAGTTAATTTTATATATTATATGCATTATAAATGAAATAAAAAAATTGGGGGTGAGAACTAATAGACCCTGACGGAAGCTACTAGTCTAATTTAATTCTTGAAATCATCATCCGAATATCACATTATAGTCACGTCTATGACGCCAATAGGCCATAACTAAAAAATGAAGGATAAAACAAATTCCATTGTTATGTGTAGATCAATTCTTGTTGTCAACTCTTTATTCAGAATCTATTTTTTAAAAAAGAATATATAAATTAATTTAAAATTTAAAATTAAAAAAATGAGTTATTTTATTAAAAATTTATTACTTATTTGGATTAAGGAAAATGGACAAGTCAAAATTTTATTTTAGTTTGGATTTTGAGTTTTTTTTTCTCATACATATTTCAACTCTTACTTTTTTTTCATATGTACGCTTATATTATAAACTTATAAATTTTGATTCATGAGCATCACAGTTTATCACTCATATTCTTCCATCACTTCATCCAAAATTCTATTAAGTTAATTTTTTTAATAATTATGAATTATTATTTTTACCCTTACTTATTAATGTAATATAAAAAAATAAAAGTAAGAAAAATACAAAGAAAGTGTAAGACTGTGTTTTTAATACTCCCTTTTCAATATTATGAAATTTGCGTTAATGTTATGATTTTTTTACAAAATAGTTTTTCTTATATTAAACAAGTGTGGTAAAAAAGATATTTTATAATTATAATAAAGATATAAATTAATAATTTTGAATGGAACTTAAGGAATGATCTAAATGACAAATAATGATAAGTTCATGAACTAAAATGTGTAACTATCTAAGTTATCGTTATATGCAAATAATCCTTGAACATTTTTCCTATGTAATTTTTTCTTAAGATATATTATTTAGGCACATAAACATGACAATGTTGCAATTCAAAATTCCTATTTTTTAGATTTGAAAACTCTGAAAATGAAAAAAAAAGTTGTAATGATAGCCCTTATTATGTTCTCAAAGTGTTTGGCTTCAAGTTTTGTTCTAATCATTGTTCGTGAGCCAAATGCTTAGACTCCTTTTTAAAAGTAAAGAAGTCAAAAATTAATTTATAGAAAGATGATCCCATAATTGGGAAATACGAAAAATGAACAAGTCAAAAATATCACTTTGTAAATCCTCTAAATCTTACACTTTATTCTCTAAAAGAAATTGAGATAGTGTGATTGATCATGACAATTATACAATAGGTGTAGCGAAAATTAGCAATTATACCTATCAATTTATAATCATCTATCAATTAAGAATTATATAAATTAATCTCACAATGATAACTTTTATAGTTCATATATAAAACATAAAGGACTCAATATTTTAAATGCATCAATAAATATGTGATGATCCTCAATATAGAAGTTATATAATACATCAATAGTCGCCTCATACATTCATAATCATAAGCCTATAAGTTAACATAATCTCTACATCATGGCTCAATAATATGAATATAAAATGGGAACTCGATATCACAAAACATGTGCAATCTTCTACCACGAATAACGCAGCCATCAAAAATCATCTTATATCACATGAACAAATTCAACTTGCAGGGGAGAATCTCCTGGTAAGAGTATGTAAAATAAACACCCTTCCCGCAAATGATGAAATTGACAAACATACAAATCATTAATATGATTCAATGATTATAATATTATGGTCATTATGAATCTTACAAATTTTTATATTAATCGTCGCATGAACATTAATGACATCATTTCATATTATTGCTCAATTTCATTCAATATGATCATTAAATTCGTGCCGAATTTGATTCAATTGAAGTTTATCATTTTACTTCATGTTCAATAATCCAGCATAGTTCAATCAATCAATAAAGTTTAGGAAGTTATTATTCCATATTACATTGAAGGATTGATATGCACATTGGTTAAAAAGGCTAGTTAGATTTGGGTCACCATGTGCACCCAAGTAACTTCTTGAAAGATAATCATGTCCTCGTGATTCGAATCAATCAATAAATTTACAAAGAATTTATCTGACAATGCGATGAAGCCAAGTATTTCTTCATGAAAATTTCAATCAAATCAATTTATTCGCATTTATGATTGAGCATGCAATTTGATTTCTATGTGAGATTCAATTATTGAAAAAAAGTTTTAATTGTGTGAACATGATGCCTAATTTGATTGCAATAATCAACCAAGATTCTTTATAGATCATGGAGTCTAATTTGCATGATAAACAATTCGATTCAACAAGAAATAAGAGCATAAACATATGTAATTAAACACAAATATAAATAGATTATTTGAATTGAAATTTTCAAATCATTAGTGAGTGGATACGGATTATCCATAGTCACAATTCGTGTGCTACGGTTAGAGAGAGAGATCAACTATGGGCCATAGGAGTGTGCTATGGGCTCGATAGGCCCTCTATGATCGTTTGGTGGTTGCTACAACTTGACCGTCGTGGCATATGGTGCCACTACGACAAGCCAAGCATAATGGTAATGGCATAATTGTTGTTACGGTAATAGCTTGGCTACGGATTGGCCATAGCCATGCTCGACCATCTATAGTTAGATGTTATGAAAGATTCTTCACTATTTCATCCTTAATCAACCAAGTGCTTTAACAATTTATAATCATTCTTAGTAGCACTAATATCCTCTAACATCATAAACCCTAGATTCAACCAATTTCAAATATTCAATGTAACAAATGATAAGTTTATATCTCAATCTTCATAATAAGCATTAAGATTTAGATATAAATATAAAATCATCAATTTACATGTAAACATACAATGTTAATAATGTTGCGGATATGAGACGAGAGAGAGAGACAAGAGCGCACACAGAAGAAGACACAAGATTTACGAGGTTCACCCTTAACTGGGCTACGTCCTCGGGCGACGGCTGAGAGTTTTCTTTGATGGAGAAATAATAGATGAATACAAGATACAGAATAACTCAAACCCTAGGGAGTTTATATAGGGACTCCCAATACAAAATAGAGACCCCCGTAGGGGACGGGCGGCTTCGCCGCCCCAAATATTCGACGGTTGTGATGTGCAGGG
>LTAE01008402.1:10637-20642 GCA_001647135.1 Pontederia paniculata | reverse complement strand
CCCGAGTTGAATAATACGGTCCGAGTTGAGAATATGAGTTGCATTTGATGATTGAAGAGTCTGACACGGCCCGTGTCCAACCAAAACGATGCAAGAAAAAGGATAATGGTAACCCCACCGACCCGAGTCAGCATTGGATTCCTTTAAGCCTCTGTTGTTTGCTGTTGTAGTAGAATTCTTTGCAGTTTGAGCTTCTTTTACTTGAAAATCACACAACAGAGAACATTTGGGTAGTTTCTGACTCATAGATAAAATGTAATGAATAAAATACTAAAATGATAAACAAATCTATACTAAATGCCTAAAAATGATATGAAATAGATGCGTGCAACATGTATATTTATGCTCGCATCAGTGCATGAGATTAGAGATCACTTTGACAACATTTGCTATTTTCTTTCTGCTTTCAAGCGGTTCAACTAGTCATTTTGTTTTTTGGTAATTCACTTTCATATATGTATCATTAATACTTGATAAGGTATTCAGTACCTAGCTTCTAAAAAGAGAAAAAAAAGATCTCTATTACCTAAGTATACCAACTTTATAAACCTTTGAAATAAAAAGAAATATAGCTTTTACTATGTACTTTGTGTTCTTTTTTCAAGATATCCAATGACATTTGAGTTGAGGAGCTATGCCATACGACATGTTGATAGTTTTTCAAAAAATCATCCGATGTTTTTACTTATTTTGGTATTCCAGCAGATGAAGAAATCTGGATTATTAGTGGTATAACAAGTCAAAACTTTAGAGGAGGCAGAGATATGATTTTGAGAGAAAATACAAGAAACAATATTTCAATACTTTGTTTGTTTGTCAATAAAAAGATATTTTGGTCAACAGAAAATATTCTCTCTTTGGCAAAAAATTTGTAGTCAACTTTGGAAAAAAATGTTTCCCTTTTTTAAGGAAAACATTTTATGATCTCACATTGTGATATATACATAACATAATTAATTTATACTATAAACTTATTTTTTTCTTTCGCAACCAAACAATGGAAAACAAGTTATTTTCTTGGAAAAATTTTTCCCTGAAATAATTTCCTCCTGGAACTTGTTTTCAACGAAACAAACACAACCTTAAGGACTTATAGCCTTCATATTGAACAATTAGATATATTTTGAAGCTTGTTATAAGATTCATTTCCGGACTGCTAAATATGTTGAAACTTCATAATGTGCATTTTTGTGCTTTATATGATAATCCATCTACTAAACACTCGTCCTTTCATTTGCAGATCAATGCAGCAGAGTTTTATTGTCCAACCTGGTTCTCTTCAGGAGCTAAGTCATTAATACACAGGATTCTTGATCCAAATCCAAGAACAGTGAGTATAAGAATACCTTTGATAGAAAGATCTTATCTACATAGTTAGCATCTACCTAAATGTGTTTTCTACCCAAGTCTGATATTATCCTTTCTCCCTATCATTTTTTTTAATATGTTTTAGTTTTGTTGCAATTTCTTATTTGTTTCCTATGATGACACACGGTTTTAAGAGTTGGGTAGTATTCATGAAGCCCAACTCTTTGAGTTGTGGGTAAGCGCTTTTCTTTTCACACTTGTATATTCATGGTTTTGATTATTAATACAAAATGTATGGCTACACAAGCTGAGTCTCCATCTATTAGCCTTTAGAAAAAGTAATTAGATGTCCTGAGAATCATAAACCTTATTATATGTGTAACGTCCCGCGAGCGCGCCCCATACGTGGTCAAATGGATATCCGACAGCGTCGAGGAGGCTCCCGAGGCGGTACAAGAATACAATAAACTAAGGCAGCGGAAAATGATAAAATCAATCATATAATAGCAGCGGAAACGATCAATAAACTCAATACATTTTCATAAGAACACATAAGGTTAACTTACAACATCAAAGCTCATGACTTATACATAATCTTGAGCTCGTAGCTCGATACATAAGACTCGATATGCTGAAAATAAGAAAAGGCCTACTAATTGGCCATACACGACTCTTGACTCAATACTTAACATTTGCCATGTGCAACCTTTGCGTCAGAGCAGCGCCACCATCCCTATGTCTGTCGGCCAGCAAGATCCAATGCAGGAGCAGAACCCGTGAGCTTTCGCCCACTATGTAAAATAATAACAATGACGATAACAATGAACAATAAGATCAATGTAAGCATGATATCAATATATCAAAGTACAATAATTATTAAGTTGTTATATCTTGAGACTTTAACCATTTCATATCAATAACAATATCTAACATGAACACTCAATACATTAAGCATCCTAATGTTCAGTATCAATAACAATATATATTCATGCTAGACTTATCTTATTTGTTGCCATTTGATGACCGGAAGCACCCTTGGTGACTTCCTCAATCCGTCCCATATAGTTGTCCCCATCAATATGAGCCTTGCTCATTACAATGACAATCTGGATCTGTGATCCATCAATAACAATATCGATATAGTTCCTTGAACCATTTATCCGTCAACCATCAAATGGACAACCTTATGTTCAATTCAATCAATTTTAGTGAGTCAATTACAATAATTAGAGATTGGGTAACCTGACGCCATATGTGGCTAGCTACACCACGGGACGCACTTACTCCCGTGAACCCCATTTCGGAGATCCACCACCCCACGTCTGGGTCAATAACAATATGAGGACGAATCCTCCAATTCGGGAGGCGCCTAATTCTATCCTCCAATTTGCCAATTCAATCAATCAATACATCAATACATTATCAATTTAACCTATTACGATTGAGCATGCAATACGTGAACTAGGTTATCAATCAATGGACTCAATTCTATAAATTTAATATGATAAAACGATTCTGGGTCAGGGTCGGTCGATCGACCTCCTTGTGGGCGTCGTCCAACTTGAGGGTCGGTCGAGCACTGCATCGACCGACGTTCGCTACTGATGTCGCATGACATCAACCGACATGAGGGTCGGTCGAACCCAGTTCGACCGACTCTCTATTCTGGAGTCGTTCAGGTTCGACCGATATATAGTCAGTCGGACCTTTAGCGCGTAAAACCCGATAGTCGGTCGAACCCTCCCCTGAGGTCGGTCGTCCGACTTGCGCGACAGTTCGAAAATAAAGTGTGAATCCTAGGGTTCTTTCTAGGTTATCGTATATCGTCAATACAACAATCAATGGAGGTTCAATACAATAGCATGTTCACTCAATCATACTTATACTAGCATCAATTTTTTCACTACTAGCATATGAACCCTAATTTCTCATGGAGCATAAGAATGGTTTTGAACAATACACAACTTTATTTTAAGTTGTCCAAACTATAATCAAAGCATACTAACATATCAATTCATGTTTCTATCATGCAGAAAGCATCACTTAATCTACATTGGCCTAAGAGTCAATGTAGGGATCCATTTACATACCTCAAATGCCCAATTTCTTTTCAATCTCTTTGAGCTCTTCCCCTTTTTCTCTCCCTTATATTCTTGATGTTCTTCTCCCTTGATTTTGCCTCAATTCCCCTTCTCCTTCTTGTATATTTTCAGCTGCAAATCCAATAGAAACACTTCCATTTTCGGATCCAAGATGGGGACTGAGTTTCCAATGTTCTTGAGGAGAGAAATGAGAGAGAAAAAGGGTTAAAATCAATGTTATTATAACCGGACTGGACATCGAACCGGTATACCTACTGGGTCATGGTTGGATCGGTTGAATCGGGTTCGACCGGATTGAACCAGATTTTTAATAAAATAATATTATTTATAAGTTAGTAACACATGCATTTTCAATTCTTTCATAAAAAAATTATACTATCACATTCCATTCATAAATTATAATCAAACACTAATTTAAACACATTCATCAATAATTTATAATAAGTTCCAAGTATCAATAATAAAGTAAATATTAATAAGTTCCAAACATTCATAGACTAAATATGATTTTAAACATCCATAATCAAACATCAAATAAGTGCCACTCATACATCAAAATGTGATTCAATATTCATCACTAAAATCATCCTTGATATCTATTCTTCAAGACTTCAGTAAAAGTTTGTCATCAAGCAAAAGTTTCAAAATTAATCAAGTCTTCAAACAAAATAGATAGTATTTATCAATAGTGTCTCAATCATCATCTTCATCATCGTCATTTTGATCTTCATCTTGAGATTCCATTGGATCCACTCCATAATCTTCAAGATCTGCATATACAAATATCACAACCTTGAACATTCTTGATTAAATACATAAAAAAATAAACACAATTATCATAAAATTAACATATTATGTCATTATTTAAAAAAAAACTTGAACACTTGGCCCTCTAATATCCTTTGGAATTTCTTCTTGAACCATATTCTCAAGTTCATCATAGTCAAGTTCTCCTTCTTCTTCTTTTTCCATAATCCAAAATTCGGTTTTATCAATTGATTCAACATCAATTGGATCATATGATTTCTTGAAAGTTGACATCCTAATGATCAAGAATAAAGAATATAATTATTTTAATACACGAAATAACATAGAACTAAAATTACACATGAATAAAAATGAAAACTTACCTTTCTTTCAATCTCAAATTATAATGAATGTAAACAAGATCATTTAACCTTTCATGCTCCAACCTATTTCGCTTTTTAGTATGAATACGCTCAAACACATTCCAATTGCGTTCACATCCAGAAGAAGAAGTTTGACCAAGAATTCTTATAGCCAACTTTTGCAATTTTGGAACATCATGACCAAATAAACGCCACCATTCATCTTTCATTGAATATGAAAAAAATAAGATAAAGTTAATATTAGAAATTTTACTTTCAACAATAAATTAAAGAAGCATGCACATATTTTAACTTCATTATAATGGAGTGAAAATTGAAAAGAAATAAATGAAAATACAAGATGACCAATATTTACCTGGTTGAGTAGTTTTGCAACATGCAAAAGCTTTTGGACGAGAAAAACCTAATCCACGTTCTCGAAAAATTTTTAACTCATCCAATATAGATGTATTTGTAGATCCACCATCTATCTTGTCAATAGTATTTAGCACGCTACGCAAATGTCAGACTGCTGGCAAAAGGATGATGGATCATACTGAATAGCAGGATTAAGATAATATGCAGTTGCATGAAGGTCTTGGCGTAACATATGATCCCATCTCTTATCGATGATATCAATATAAGGCTTGTACAATCTTTTCTTATTTTTAAATATACTCATAATCCCTGAACGTGCTCTGTACATACCTTCATAGATATAACCCAAAGATGGTTTGACATCAATGTCACAAATTCTCAACAAGCGTATCAATGGAGTCATAATCTTGACAATCAATAAACAATTATTCCAAAAGTTTTCATCCAGCACAATTTGCTTTACTTCTTTGCCTTTTTTTTTTTTCAAAAAATGTTTGAAATCAACACTAATTACCAATGCTTGTAGATCATCCTTGTGTTGATGCAAACTATGTAAAGCAATGAAAGTAGTCGCAAATCGAGTTGCACCAGGACGAATGATTTCACGCCAACCTTCTCTCTTTCTTAGCCAATTCAATGTGACCTTGTGATTGTATACAAATACAGTCACTTTGGAAGCTAAGACTGCTAAACTTTCTATCGTAGGCATCTCTCCAACATCTTTCAGTATCAAATTAACACAATGTGCAGCACAAGGTGACCAAAAGATAAAGGGATATTTCTCCATAAGCTTATTACCTGCAGCTTTGTAGTTTGCTCCATTGTCTGTAACCATATGAACCACATTTCGAGGGCCGACCCATTCAACAATTTCACTAAATAGATTGCACAAATTTTCAGCATTAGTACAAATATCAGAAGCATCAAATGACTTGATAAAAGAAATTCCTTTAGGACAGTAGATTAAAAAATTAATCAAAGGCCTTTGTCTTATGTCCGTCCACCCGTCTCCCATGATGGTGCAACCAGTTTCACTCCAAGTGTTTCTGAAGGAATCAATTAGCAACTTCACTTGCATCTTAATATCATGCAATAAATTTACACGCAATGCATGAAAAGAAGGATGCTTATATCCATGACCCATGCTAGCAATCTTATCAATTGCAACTTGGAAATAGGGTGAATTGCAAGCATTAAATGGAATACATGCGTCATAGAACCACCTTGCAATTGCTAAGTCAGTATCTTTCCATTTTTCCTTACTTTGCATGCATGCTTTGATACTAGGTTGTGAAGGATCATTTACACCAACTTGAAAATATGATTCAATTTCAGAAGCCTTCCTCTTTCCTATAACATGGACTTGAGATTGATTATCATTACCTTCACTTATTTCATTTGATGCAAGATCCTCAATCAATCCTTGTTTGTCCTTATTTTTTTGTGATATAGCATCTAATGTTCCTTGGATCTCCCATTTGACTTCGGAAGGGGCCTTTTTACATGAATCAATATTTTCTTTCATTCCAGCTAAATGTTGTTTCATCCTATTGATGCCTCCACCTGCAACTTGCTTTTGACAAAAACAACATACCAATACTTTCCTGCCATTTGCCTTCACTGCCTCACTAACATATTTCCATGCTATATCCCTTTTTTTGCCTAATTGAATGCTCCAAAATAGGAGTTGTAGAAGCTTGCGTAGGAGATGGTTCTTGAGAAGCCATATTTTTCTGTAATAGAAAACTCATTAATATTATGAAAAGATTATGTACAAGCAACATAATTAATCATATGTAAAATCTACATTATAATCTTACTATATAAAAGTAGACTATTTAAAATTCTCTAAAAACAAGCTAATTAATATTCCATAATAGCAAACTAATTAATAACTATTATTATATAAGTATATCCACATTATAGTAATAATTTATGAAATCAAATGTTCTATAAAAGTAAACTAATTAATATTCTATAATAGCAAATTAATTAATAGCTATTAGTACATAAGCATATCCACATTTCAATCATAATTTATGAAATCATACTACTTAATATTATGTAAAGTAAAAAATAATAAGTACCGCTATATAAGCATACTCATATTATAGTTATATAGTTGGTAAAACCGTAGAAGCAAACTAATTATAATTATTAATATGCTATAAGTCTATAAGTAAAAGAGTAAATTAGTGCATTATAAATTGCAATATCACAATCAATTAAGTTATTATAAATTGCAATATAAGACTAATGCTCCTCTTTTTTTTGCAAATAAATAAGTGAAAATAAATAATAAATTTAATTAGTTTGATATTATATTATTTTTCGAAAAAATATGTATGCAGAAAATAATTTTGGAACACAATAAAAATTGAAAACTAAAATGTAAAAAAAATTATGTGTGTGTGTGTGTGTGTGTGAGAGAGAGAGAGAGAGACATACAAATTAGAGGGAGAGGGATGTACAACTTTGGATGGCAGGCAGCAAGAGTCTTGCTGCAAGACACGTTTTATACATATACATGTGTCTCATAACCATGAAAAATAAAAACTTGTTGAACATGTGTACGAGAGAGAGAGAGAGCACCCAAGTAAACTAATGTGAAATAGAATAAATTACCAGAGGAATCCACACTGCACGAATGTCACGATGAAGGCAATGATATCAGATGAAGGTCGTATGATGCCAGGAGGAAGAAGATTGTGCGCGGGAGCAGGAGGCACGCCGAAGGTGCGCCGGCGCCGAGAGGAGGAGAACGTACGGGAGATTGGAATAACAAATATTATTAAATTAATCCTAATTTTTTTCTGAGCCGCCAAGTTATTAGGTTTAAGCATCTATCCTTTTTAATTTTTTCCAGCAATGCCCTTAAACTTTAGAAAAATACCAAAATAATCAAAATTAAAACTGAACCGGGTTATTGCCGATTTGCCGGTTCAGCGGTTCTCGCCGGTTCAATCCGGGCCAATCCAGTTTTATCATTTTCCGGTTTTTCTTATTGACTCAAACCGGATTACCCACCGGGTCGCGGTTAAACCGTCCGGACCGGCCGGTCCGGTCCGGTTTTAATAACATTGGTTAAAATCTGATTTTTGAACTTATATAGTGAGAGAGAGAGAGAGAGTAAGTGGGTTTGGGGGTCCTATTAGGTCATGACATGTGGTTGTCCCCAATTACTCTTTTCTTTCTTTTCCTTTTACATTTTCTCTTTTCTTTTTCTGTTTTCTTTTTAATTAGGGCAAATATTACATTCTACCCTCCTTAAAAGAAAATTCGTCCTCGAATTTAAATCAAGTCAAATACTTACCAAATAAGTGTGGGAATTGAGCTTTCATTTCTTCTTCCAATTCCCACGTCGCTTCTTCACCTTGGTGATACTTCCATGCGACCTTCACCATAGGCACAACCTTGTTGCGAAAACGATGCTCGCGATATTCCAAAATTCTTATCGGTTGTTCTTCATATGTCAAATCTCTTTTAATATTGGGTTCTTCAATCGCCAATACGTGTGAGCTATCATAATTATACTTTCTTAGCATCGACACGTGAAACACATTATGAATTCGAGCAAAAGCAGGCGGCAATGCCAGTCTATATGCTCCTTCGCCAATTTTTTTCAATATTTCAAAAGGTCCAATGTATCTTTGACTCAATTTTCCTTTTCGGCTAAATCGCATAACTCCTTTGGTTGGCGATGTCTTCAATAATACCTTATCCCCAACTTTGTAAATTTGCTCCTTTCTACCCTTATCCGCATAGCTTTTCTGTCGACTTTGGGCAGGTCGCATTCTTTCTTTAATTCTATCGACTTTTTCAGCATACTTCATCACAATTTTCTGGCGCAATTAGTCGTGTTTCTCCCACTTCTATCCAACATATAGGAGATCTACGTGGCCGTCCATATAATGCCTCATAAGGCGCCATTCCGATGCTCGAATGGTAGCTATTATTATAAGCAAATTCTACCAATGGCAAATGCGAATTCCATGTTCCTTGCCAATCTATTGCATATGCTCTTAACATGTCTTCCAATGTTTGTATAGTCTTTCCACTTTGACCATCACTTTGAGGATGAAAAGCCGTACTATAATTCAGCCTCATCCTGAATGCGTCTTGAAAACCTCTCCAAAACTTTCCGGTAAACCTCGGATCTCTATCCGATACAATAGAAATCGGAATCCCGTGCAAATGGATAATCTCTTTAACATACAATTCCATCAAACCCTCGGTGGATTGGTTGGTCTTTATGGGTAAGAAGTGTGCTGATTTTGACAACCTATCAATAATAATCCATATAACATCATGTCTTCGCCTTCGGCAAGCTTGAGACAAAATCCATCGTTATGTGCTCCCATTTCCATTCCGGCAACTCTAATGGCTGAAGTAAACCGGGTGGCCTTTGATGCTCAATCTTTACTTGTTGACAAACCAAACACTTAGACACAAATTTGACAACCTTTCTTTTCATTCCTTTCCACCAAAAACTCCTTTGTATATCTTTGTACATCTTTGTGCTTCCCGGGTGGATAGCAAATTCAAATTTATGGCATTCTTCCAAAATCTCTTTTCTTATCTCCTTGTCATTAGGAATCCATAATCGATTCCTAAATTTGATTGCTCCATCATTCCCATATTCGAATCACGTGTGTTCTTTGTTGCACAATGACACTATATAGTCATACTCCACATCATTCTTTTGTGCTCGAATAATTCTCAGGACAAGATCTAATTGCACTCCAAATTGTGCCATTAGCATCGCTCCATGTCCAATAGGATTCGGCCTCCACTAAACAATCTCCTCAAATAAATTCCATTCTCGGACTCTGACAGAAGACATTTTTCCTTCTCATTTTCTGCTCAATGCATCTGCCACTAAATTGGCTTTTCCCAGATGATATAAGATGGTAAGGTCATAATCTTTTAAAAATTTCAGCCATCTTCTTTGTCTTATATTCAGCTCCCTTTGTGAGAAAATGTACTTCAAACTCTTATGATCCGAGTACATCTCAAATACTTCATCATATAGGTAATGTCTCCATATCTTGAGTGCAAATACAACTGCCACCATCTCTAAGTCATGAGTTGGGTAATTCACTTTATGC
>LTAE01008401.1:12387-22814 GCA_001647135.1 Pontederia paniculata | reverse complement strand
TGATTCTCTCACAAAGGGAATTGCAGCTGGTAATTTTATCAAGCATGTGGGCTTGATGGGACTCAGGAATGTTTGAGTCAGTACGAAGTATTCACGGATAGTGGAACTTCGAGATATTATCTCCAGTTAGGCTACTCACGGATAGTGGGAGTGCTAACATAGTGACCACTTTTGGTCAAATGGGAGATTGCTGTAGTGACCTGCAGTGGTCACCAATGGTCGCGTCCGTCGGCGAGGAGTCGCGCCTGCAGAGGCGCCGGAACCGTCAAAATGGTTGACGCGAAACGCCGCCTTTGAGGGACGGACGGGTGCGGGCACGGCGACTATATAATGGATAGGGCGCATCGCGAGAGTCCCCATCGGTAATCCGAACAATTTTCGTTTCCCCTTCAGCAGGTACATACGTATATTATATAACTCGCCCCATACATTGCTGCGCATAGTTTAGTCCTGAGCTAAGTTCACTTCTTCGATCGTTACTACTCTCCAAATTTAATACGTGGATATTATGGATCTTACGCTTGCATGCATGTCACCGAGTTCACCTGCGGCGGATTCGTCGTCGGTCTCTCGGCGAGCCATGCCATGACTGGCGGCATCGGCGCCGCGCAGTTCCTGCAAGCCGTCGGCGAGCTGGCGCGCGGCCTTCCGGATCCCACCGTCCAGCCGATCTGGTCGCGGGACGCCGTCTTCCCCAATCCGCCTAGAGCCCGTCGAGAGGCTCCGTTACCGCTCCCTTCCGTCAAGCTGCGCTCCGCAACAGTAGACGTCCCAGGCGAATACATCGATAGGATCAAGCACCTATACGTCGAACGCACAGGCCGGTGGTGCTCCACGTTCGACGTCGTCACGACAAAGATCTGGCAGTCCCGCACGCGCGCTACGGCCGCGGAAGTAAGTGCCACCGACGCCTTCGTGCACCTGTGCTTCTTCGCGGACACTCGTCGGTTTCTACGGCACGCGTTGCCGCTGGAGGGAGGGTACTACGGCAACTGCATCTACCCGATGTCCGTCGCCGCCCCTGGCTGTGAAGTGCTGGAGGCGGACCTCACGGACATCGTGGAGATGATAAGAGACGCGAGGGCAAGGCTGCCGGAAGAGTTCGCGAAGTGGGGAGCTGGGGAGCTGAAGGAGGCGGATCCGTTTGAGCTCACGTTCTCGTACGACACCACGTACATAACGGAATGGAGGGGGTTGGGGCTGCACGAGGTGGACTACGGATGGGGCACGCCGGTGCACGTCGTGCCGTTCCCGGCGGTTGGCCTCATGGAGTCGTGCCACATCACGCCCTTGCCGTCGCCGACGGCGAAGAAGGGAGTCCGGCTGACGATGCAGTGCGTCAAGGAGGAGCATTTGGAGACGTTCCTGAGGGAGATGAACAAGTGGGTATCCTTTTCTAATTAAATAATTAACAGTTGCTCGTTGCTATATATTCTTTCTGATCCTTGTGCGCCATTATTGATGACAATTATGTAAACATTGAAAAAACAGTTAAGATGATATAGATTTTTTCTCTTTTAAGTTATATGTACTTGCTTAGGAGATTGAGAAGGTTTTATGTGATCGATCGGAATTTAGTGGTATATAATAAAAATTAATATAGAAAAATACATACATGATTTAAATAGAATCTAATGAACGTGACCAGTACTTTTTTAATTTCGTATCAAGCGTTCTTAAATACCCTTCTTCTTTTTTCTTAAAAGTTTTTGAAAACGCAGAAAAATATTATAGTCTAATAAATCATCTAAAATAACTCGTCAAGATGAACTATGCCTATAACTTTTCGGAACTTATAAAAAATACTAATAATTAATGATTATAATCATTTTTTGGTATTAGCAGTTGCTTCTTAATTATATAAGTTTAATAAATGAAAGATAATTAAAAAAGAAAAAAAATATATTATAGAAGATCATTTGACACTTATATTGCATTCATTATATTGTCATTTAACCAATTTAGATGCTTTTCAAAAAAAATATCACTTATTAAATTATTGGTAATATACATTATTTTATTTAGTATGTATAGATAATATTTTTGATAATATTTACTATGTATTATATACAGATTTTTAATCAATAATATACAATGTTTACCAAGGGCGAAGCCAAGGGGGTGCAAGGGTGTGCACTGGCACCCCTGGACTCCATTAAATAATTTATTTACTATCACTAATGAAGAGTGATTGCTTGTGGAGATGGGTGAAAGTGCAATAGGTGAAGCATAGGTCAGTGGTTCGAATCCCCAGCTCTATAGAGTTTTCTTTTATTTTGTTTCTCTACTCTACATAGTTTTCTTTTTTTTTCCTCTTTTACTTAGTTACCTTTTCCAATTTTACATTCTTATTATTTATTTTTTACTTTTACTCGAATATCATTTAAAATACTCTTCCATAAAATATAATTTAATTATATTATATTAATATTTATTCATTCATTAACACTATTATTTATATATACTACAATATATATATTTCTCTTTATTAATCTATAATTGTACTATAATAATCTACTTATTTATCTTATTACATGCATACTTCTATTTTCTTATTATTTATCATTTACCTTTACTTAAATATTATCTTATATTATTTCAAAAAATATTATTTATTTAATTCACTAAAAGTTACTATATATATATATATCTACTTATTATTCTATGAGACACATAGAAGTATGTTTTTCATGAAAACATATATCAATATTTTAAAATAATATTTCATTATTATTTTATTTAATTATTAATTAGTGTTATAATATCATATCCATATGTTTAAATGTTCTCACTCATTTTTCTTTTATTTTTAAATGTTTAAAATATAAAGTAAAACTAATATGAATATTTTGAATTATATTATGGCGTGCAAATATTTTTTTAAAAAAATTATAATTAAAAATATAGATTAATGTACAAAATATTTTTTAAATTATATAAATAATTATAATTAATTGTGCACCTCCTAAATAAGAGTTCTGACTCCGCCACTGATGTTTACCAAGATAACCTTGAACAAAGTATTTAGGTTTGCAAATGTATATAAATTTGATTTGAATTTTGTGTCCTTGAATAACAAATATATATCCTAAACTCATAAAATTATATACCAAGTAAATAAAAAATAAAAAAGTATTTTTTATTAAAATAATAATAATAAATTATTATTATTATACTAAAATAATTAATAATAAATTGTTTATTATTTATAATATATGGATAATTTATATAATTAATTAA
Source organism: Pontederia paniculata (assembly GCA_001647135.1). Taxonomy (NCBI): domain Eukaryota; kingdom Viridiplantae; phylum Streptophyta; class Magnoliopsida; order Commelinales; family Pontederiaceae; genus Pontederia; species Pontederia paniculata. The sequence goes on along the minus strand of LTAE01008401.1, from coordinate 19,574 downwards.
TCATATTAATTAATAGAAATAATAATAATGATCTATTTAATGATAATGCTAAAAATAATAAAAATATTATATTATTATTTATTTGATATTTTTTTATCATTTATTTGAGTACATTTTAAAGGAGGAACGTGAAAAAAAAATATAGTAGATTATTATTGAAGTGATAATCTACATCACCTTTTTTTTATGAGTAATTCAAATTATCACCTTATAAGTAATTTATAATATCATACAATAAGTAATCTATAATGTCATACAATCAAAATTGTTTATAAATTAAAATAAATGAATAAGATAATTTGATGAATCAAATAATTTAATAGAATATTATCAGATAATATAAAAAAATACTTCTACTCGAACGTTCCCTTAGTAAGAGCCAGCATTATTTGCCTGTCAGTCTGTCACCATAAGACCTTATGTCCCGTGTTTAATTTTATTTATATATTCACGAGCCTCCCTTGTAACTCAATAATCTAAATGAAATTCATTGTTAAACGTATTTTTCAAAACAAAGTGATCTATAAATGAATATTTATAAAAGGACAATTAATTGTAAACATAAACAAAATATTTTGATTTGAATATTAAATTTCATAATATACATAATAATATAATATACATAACTAAATTCTTAAGACTAGTTTTTTTTTCTACTTTCACATAAGTTCGAGCGGGGATTAATTCATCTTTTAACCAATAAACTACACATATCATACGGGCAAAAAAAGGAGGCATTGGTTTTGCATATGCAATCCTACAACCTCCTAATCATTTCCTAAAAAAATTTCTAATTTATCACAATAACGCACATAGTGATATTAACATTTTTTAAGGATGATTAGAGTATGTGAATGTTAGGAGAATTTTTAAAAAGATGATGGACGGATGTATCATTTTCCTTTGTAGATACTTCATATCAAGAGTGTTTGGCATTTTTATTAAACTCATTTATGCAATCATGACGAATGTACTTACCACAACAACTTAGATTTTTCAAAGATTGCATGCAATCACAATCATTTCATGTACTTATTTAAGACATCTTGTACAGTTCTCTTTGAAATAATTGCTTCACTATCGTTTTGAGCTCTTTCAAAAAAAATTATATCGAGCTAAAGCTCATTTTTATGTTAATTTAATTACCTAAGAAACGAGTTTTTTTTTTCTTTCTTCAGCAAATAGATGAATTATCAAGAGCTCCAAAAGGGTCATTCTTTGCTAATTTGTTTGCCTCTCGTTCACTTCTAAGAGAAAAAAATGTAAAAGAATCATATCTCCATCACTTGACCTAAAAATTTGATCACGCTAAAAAAATTTATAACGCCCCAAAATCACACCTCATTATATGGTAAAATACTATTTTAGAGATATTATAATCTTCTTTTTTAACTTGGTGTTTGAGTAGTTGATTGATTAACATAAAAGGTACACATCATACGGAAGCAATAATTTTAAAATAAAATTTTAATTTAATAATTTAGCCAAATAAATCTTCTATTATAATATTTAGTAAGTAAATATTATAACTAATAAAAGTTTCATAATTTCTATTGCAAAACTAATTTGACATACGTTAGACTTCTATCATATGCAAGTCATCGTATAACAAACATCCACTGGTGTCATCATCAACTAATTAGAGTTCTATTTACCTATAGAATCAAAAGCAAAGGAGATAATTTTTCGATACGCGATGAAGCTTAATATGTAACGACAATAATAAGCGGGGTAAAACATATATGAAGACAATATAAAAAAAATGCTAACTCAATAATTCATCATTATAAATAAATAATGTACTCTCTTTTTCTTTACTTTGTAACTTCTCTTTCCGGTATCAATAGACCAATCATGAGAACATTCAGTATGTTCATGCGTGTTTCTTTATATCATTTTTTCTAGTGTCATTAGTGGCTAGAACATTTAGTACACTATAATATTTATAATGTATAATATTCGATATGTTCAATCCAGTTTTAAGTTAGGATTTTTTATTTATTTTTTTATTTATCTTGTTTTAAGTTATCAAACATTACAATCAATAGTAAACCTTTATCATAACATAGAAGATTCAAGTTATCCATCATATGATGACTAGTTAGACCATAAGGCGCTCATTAGTAGTCTCTGAAGGAATTCAATCATCTCATATATGAGATACAATCAGGAAAAATCTCGTAAGTAGGATAAAATTTTATAGTCGGTGGGGCCCTCCTCTTCATACACAAGATCAATCATGAACATTTTTAATTCCCATTATCAGTTGAGCAGTCTGCTCACTTCTAGATTATCTTCAAGAAGCCCTAATCAATATTGACTTAGGAAAATATCCAATAATTAGATTAACCACCTTTATAATAAGATCAAGTATTACATTAGCAGAACATGACCCGTGTCAAAATTTTGGTCTCCATGTTCAAGTCTTGTATGATATACGGAAACATGGTTCACGTCAAGTTGGCACGACCCATTATTTATGTTGGCGCCTTCTTGGATCGGAGTAACATAACCCGTATAGGGGTGCAACAAGGTCTATTTTCCATCTTCGATATTGTTCGCCGCACCCGGTAATGACGCAGTCCGTGTTAAGTTGGTTGGAGTTGTCCAATGAGATGTGGCCTACATCCTGAGCAACGCGATCAATGTCATGTAGCGAACATGGGCCGTGTTGGTTAGGACACAATTTGTGTCGATCTCCAGAATGTCCATGACTGTTGTAATCTTTAAAAGCATATTAAGTTCAATGATATGGTACAAAACTTATAACTTCAATGCAAACATCATATCATTATCAATCTTTCCTATATGTAGTTATACACATATGTAATATTCTAAGGTTGATCCTATAGTTACGTACCTTGATTATTGATTATTAGCTTCTTCTTTCTCATATGTGATGATTCTCCTCGTCCCTCTCCCGCGATAAATTTTCTCCTTCTCTTGACCGCCGTTGGTACTCGACCTCTTCTTTTGATGCAACCCCCAACATGAACAAGAGAAAATCAATGTGAGAAAGGAAGGGCGAATGGATCTTACATCTAATCTTCAAAAGGGGAGAGATGGAGAGAGAGAGAGAAGGAGAGATAGAGATAACGAGGGAAAGAAAAGCCTTCCTGACAGTTGGGGAAATAAATAATGACCTTAAGGAAAAATAATCCGTGATCAAGACTTATAGAGTAGAGTTCTAGAATTTTGGACAGTTTCAAAATGAATTTAACTTTGCATCCGTATTTTAAAAACTATAGGACTCTACCATGTAAGATGGACATGATCCATGTTCCACTTGAACATGATTAGTTTTCTTTATTGATTTGAGCTATCACAACAAGAGTGCAACACGATGCTGTTTACTTTGGACACCGTTCGTGTTTGACTTTTTGTAAAAAAAATAATTTAATTAAAATTGTTGAGTGTTACAAATATTGCCGTCTGCCAATTTTGCATTAGGTAAAAGATCCGTCTCCTGAGTTGTAATCATTTACTGAGACAGGTACTGCTCTTAATTAGCAGAAATGAATTGGCTGTAAGCTCACCACACGTCTTCGATCACAACTTCACAAGCCATTCAGTGCACTGTTTAGGCGGGTAATAAAGAGTAATTTTTGGATATTTCAAATAGGTAACAAGTTATCTTTCAGTTTACTTGAATTCAGTAAGACCGAACATGGAACACAAGCATTTTGTCACTATCAAACTTGATAGTCTAAACTCGCTGTATTTATAGAATAATAATAATAATAATAATAATAATAATAATAATAATAATAATAATAATAATAATAATAATAATAATAATAATAATAATAATAATAATAATAATAATAATAATAATAATAATAATAATAATAATAATAATAATAATAATAATAATAATGATGAACAGTTGCATGTGCATGCATGAATGCTTCTCCTCAACTTATATATCATGTTTCTTTTTCTTTTGTATTTAACGTAACACGTGTGCCCCAACGTAAAATAAATATTAAATATACTTTTTTTGAGTTATTTTTATAATATTTAAAATTATTGTTTTTTCACGGATTAAATATTTGACTATGATGAATATTGAATAAGGTTCTAAATGAAAAAAAAATCGTACAAAATATTCGAAATTGAGACTACTGTGAAAAATGAAAAAAAATTATCACCCTTTTCGATAAGATTAAGTATAATTTATTGTTCGCACAAATTTGCGATAATATTGTAATAAATTAAACCCTGGTCTTATGTTTTGTTAACTCATGCATGAGACTAAGGGTGTGTTTGGTTGACAGAATATAATATTCCTTGGAATGATTACATTTCATGGAATGTGATTCTATGGAATTATAATCCTAGGAAACTAATATTATTATGTTTGGTTCGATATCGGAATATATTTAGAATAAATTTGATTTTATAATTTATAAAAAAAGAGAAAATTAGAGAAGAGATATAATATTATATGAGAGAAAGTGAAAAAAAGTAAGATATTAGATCAAGAGACAATGAGACAAAATAAGGAGAGAGAAAGTTATGATCTTAAAGGAAAGATAAGAAAAAGATTATAGAAGAGAGAAAGTAAGTATACTAAAAAAGATGAAAAATTTGAGGACAAAAGAAGTTATGAAATTATATTATAGGATAGAGAAAAAAAATTTAAGGAGAGAGAAAGTATGATATTATAGAAGTAAAAAAATAATAAAATTAAAAAAAGAAAACTATGATATTAGATTATAAGAGAAAGAAATTGAAATATCATAGAAGAGAGAAAGTAAGGTATTACTTAAGAGAAAGAAAGTGAAATATTAGAGGAGAGAGAAAGTAAAACAATTAGAGGAGAGAGAAACTTATGAGATTAGATCATAGGAGAGAGAAAATAAAATATTATATGAGAGAAAATAAGAAAAATAGAGGAGAGAGAAAAGTAAAATATTATAGGGGAGAGAGTAAGATATTTTATCAGAGAGAAAGTAAGATACTATAGGAGAGAGAAAGTGTGATATTATATATGAGAAAAAATAAAAAAATAGAGGAGAGAGAAAGTGAGATATTAATGAGAGAGAAAATGAAAAATGGAGGAAAGATAAAATGAAATATTATAAGGGAGAGAAAGTAAGGTATTACATAAGAGAGAAAATGAGATATTAGAGGAGAGAGAAAGTTATAAAATTAAATTATAGGAGAGAGAAAGTAAAATATTATAGGAAAGAGAAAGTGAGATCTTACAAAAGTGAAAAAAATATGAAAATTGGAGGAGAGAGAAAGTTATGAGTGAGGAAAGATAAAATGAAATATTATAAGGGAGAGAAAGTAAGGTATTACATAAGAGAGAAAATGAGATATTAGAGGAGAGAGAAAGTTATAAAATTAAATTATAGGAGAGAGAAAGTAAAATATTATAGGAAAGAGAAAGTGAGATCTTACAAAAGTGAAAAAAATATGAAAATTGGAGGAGAGAGAAAGTTATGAGATTATATTGTATAAGAGAAAAAGTGAAATATTATAGGAGAGAGAAAGTGAGATATTGCATGAAAAGAAATGAGAAAAATAGAGGAGAGAGAAAGTAAAATTGTAGGAAAGAGAAAAAATGAAAAAAATGGAGGAGAGATAAAGTGAGTTATTGAAGTGAAAATTAAATATTATATGAGAGAGAAAATGATAAGATTGAAAAAAAATTTAGAGGAGAGAAAAAATTATAATATTAGAGAAAAATTATAGATGAGAAAATGTTATATTAGAGGAGAGAAAAAATAAAAAAATTGTACAATTTTTTTATAAAAATTAAATAATTGAATTTTTTTTTGTAATTCATTATAATATAATATTACCATACTTTTTAGAAGGAATAAAATTACTTTCATTTGGTGGAATATCAAGGAGAATATATGATTTCCAAATAAATTACTATGTTAATTAATTTAAACATAAGAATATAATATTCCTACGATCATTTCAAAAAATGTTACATAGATAATTAGACGCACTCTAAATTTTTTTTTTATTGGCCTTTTGACTTGTACAAGCGTCGATATATAAAATTTTCTATCAATAAAGTCGCTATCCTTTTAATATATCAGATTCGCATCGAAAGAAAACAAGTGGCAATAATAGGATGCAATCATAGCGACTGACTTGTTGATTCATAAGTGAAAATATTTCATATTAGTCCTCACAAAAAAAGATTTATGTGCCATTTTGTTTTAAAATTATCTTTTGTTTTCTGAAATAAACCTTCTCTTGTTAAAAAAGAAGAAAGCATTTTTATTCTGTTTTGAAACTTGTTAAAATTATGTATCTGACTTACCAAAATTCTAGAGCGCTATTATTTCTTTGGAATGGTAAAGGAGAATGTGTCCAACAGAAAAGGGTTAAAATTTACATATGTTGGATTTAACGTTGAACTATAATTTGATGATAGTTTTTTCGTCAAAGAAAAAAAACTGGATAATAGTCTAAAAAGTAACTCTCCTTACTACATCACTAATAACACTCACCATTAGATTATCCCAGTGCTAAATATATCCTTTAAGAAGAAAGAGACCTACTTAGCATTTTTGCTAAGTAGACTACTTAACGGTGATCGAGATTGTTATCATTTTTGACGATACACGATCAAAATTTTAAAATACATTTTAAACTTTTAAACTTGATCTTATACCGTCAAAATTAAATTTAACGAATTAGATCACCGCTAAGTAGCCTACTTAGCAAAAGTGCTAAGTAGACTCCCCAACCTCAATTTTGATCTTGTATCGTCAAAAATGAATCTAACAGTCTCGATCACTGTTAAGTAGTCTACTTGAGTGCGATTAACACATATGGAGCCACCTCAACATAATGTGGTTGATAAGTAGTTTTCATATAGATAATCCTGCGCCAAAACACTTTCATTTCCTATTTATTTTCAGCTTAAATGTATATTCTCTCTTGTCTATAACCTTAATTTTCCAAACTTTTTGTATAGTTGTTGTGTGGAATTTTATACCAAAATATATGCACACATTGATAAATTTCCAGCTCTTTATCTCAATTCTGATTCACAAATTTATTGCTGACCTAATCTCCTCTATTGAATGTTTGGTTAGTTAAAATTTCTGAATAAGCTTCATGTTTATAACTAACCTTAAGTTCACTCCTTATGAGTTTGTAATCATCAAAAGGGGAAGATTGTTGAATCTAGGATCCCGAGAGTGTTTCGATGA
>LTAE01008401.1:0-10841 GCA_001647135.1 Pontederia paniculata | reverse complement strand
ATTTGAGTTTCATGTTCAGATTTTAATTAATCAGATTCTTTTGGACACCAAAATCAATTATAGAGTTGACTATTCTTATTTAAGTTCTAATCATCAGCTGGAAAGTAGATGATGAGAAATTCTGGTTAGTTGATTTTGGAGAATTGTTTATGTTTGATTGAGATGATTTTTTGAAATGAGGATTCCAATTTATAAACTAAGTGTCTATGAGAGTAGCCTTAGTGATTTTAATGCTCATTGGTCTAGATTTAATTCTGATTTGTTTCATTTATCACACAAGTCGAAATCCTAGATGAACCCTTCCCTTAGGAAATACTTCCCTGATTTGCATCAACCCATAGTCATTTTCATCTTTTTAGTTTTTTTTTCTATAGTTTCATAAATCCAAAATACCAAAACAATTTATCGTTTATTTTTGAAACTAGATTTTTGTTATTACTGATGCTCTTACTTTGCTACTTCACTCTTAATTTTCAGTTTATAGTTTAGTTAGAGTTTTTTTGTTTTTAGTTAGTTTCTTCTTTTAGTTACTTAATTATGTTAGATTAGTCTTTAAGTTTCAATTCACCGTGGATACGATACCCGAGGTTAGCTACTCGACCTGTGCACTTGCAGATTTGAGGAAGCTAAGGGTTAAAACTTGATTGTCATAATTCATATACACATGCAATTCATCACACAAAACCATAGCACTACAAAATCTCACGTCAGTGGTCAAGTGGCTTTCTAGCTCTAGACTTGATTGATATCTTCAAAGGACCACTATAGGATAGATGATAGATCTCCCAACCAAAACATATCCAACACCACCTCATAACAAGGGTGTATGGACCCCTTGCCTACTATATGTGAAACATATATTCGAGCCAAACTAAATCTTTAGATTTGTTGTGTGCATTGAATTATAATACCTTGTACCCAAAATTGTGAAAAAAAATTGAAAAAAAAAGAGAATATGTGATGGTAGCGGAGGGCTTGGGTTATGATTTTTCTAATGTACGTTTCTCTTCTTCTTTTGATAGTGAAAACTTTTGTATGGCGAATTCTTTTGTTCGTGGATGTTTCCCTTTTGTTTACATTGATCAAGAGAGTTTTACCACGTTAAAAATCTGTGTGTCAATCTTTCTCATTTTAATTTATTATTTTGATTCTTGGTCGATCCCTTGCCCTATATTCCCTACGAGATTATATTATTATTATTTATCTTCCCTCAAGAGAAACAAACATTACAATCAATAGTGAGTCTTATTAATGCATTGAAGATTTTGATAGACCTCGACGTCGATATGACTAGTTAGACCATGGGTCTCTCCCTAACTCAAATAAATCTCCACAATAATAGTCCTTGAAGGAACTCAATTATTCCACGTCTGAGATTCGTGGTAACAATATGGATAAATCTCTCAATTCACTGGGGGATCATCCTCTTCGCACCTATGTTCAATCACAATTATTAACAAGTTTTAACCCTACCATAAGTTGAGCTATGTTATTGATTAAAGACAATTAAACTTAATTACATCACTCATCTTGTCATTTTCAACCAATCAATACAATAACATCATATACATACAGTGATGCAAATCAATCGATAGGGCGGTCTTCGTGTCAGGAGGTGACATGGTCCGTATTTCTCGATTTCTAAGGGAGAGTTAAGTTAGGACGCATATGATATTGTCTAAGCATGATCTGAATTTTTCAGTGACATGGTCCTCATCATATCACTTTCAATCTGATTTTAGGCGGTTCAAGGAACATGGACCACGTAAGAAGGTGACATGATCGGGTTCGGGTTAGAGCTTCTTCGTCATTTTCCCGTGGAGAACATGAGTTGCACCTTCGAGCGACACAATTCATTTTTTAGTTATAGTGTGGTATTCATCAGAGGAACACAACTAGTGATCCGAGGAATGCAGGCCGTGTTAGGAGATGACATGGTCTGTGTTGATCTTCCTTCATGAGAGATCCGTGGTTGAATGCGGATGGCGTTCGATAGAACACGACCCATATTCAGAGTGACGCAGTCTATGTGGCACTAATTCTTAATTTGATCTTGACACGGCCAGAAAATGCGGGCCGCGTCATAAGGCGACATAGTCCATTTTATGGTTAGGGTTTCCTTCTTCTATTTACACTAGAAGAACATGGACCGAGTCGAAAACTGACACGGACCATGTTCTAACTTTGTTCTGGGACCAACCGAGGAACGCAGACTGCGTTGTACATGATATGGTCCGTGCTTGGGGGCCTTGTACTATTGGGTGTTTAATTGTAATTTCAGCCGAGGGTATTAAGGAAGAGAGATGATTTTGCTGGTTCTTTCTAAAACAATTATTAATCCGAGAGGAGAGATAACATCTCACATGAACTTATGTTAGTTAACATCCTAATCACATATAAAGAGCTCTAATTATGATCCTAATTACATAACTTTTCCACGAGAATGTTATCTCATATTCATCCCTAGTCCTAAGTTGTCCTTCTCATTCCTCTTTCCAAAAGATTATTTTCTCTTTATTCCACGATTTGTTGATTTCTCTCAAACTCTCCTAAAAATGTCTATAGAGAAGAGGGAGAGAGAGAGAGAGGGCTTGCGACGGCTAGGAGAAAAATAATGAGCTTAGGGAAAAAATATTTTGTGGCTAGGGTTTATATAGGGTGGGTTAGGGCTTTAGGTAGTTTAAGACGCAATCAACTTTGCAACCATGGGGGATTAATTACAACTTGGAATTTGTAGGTGATACGGCCTGCGTCATACTTGGACACGATCTATTTTCTACTTCAATTTCGATTTGTCATGGCCTGGACGTAACACGATCCGCGTCATTTTAGAACGGGTTTGTGTTGGTCTTCTAGTTAGAGTTATTTCGTATGTCATGTGCTACACAGCCCACGCCAGGTTGAACACGATCTGTGTTGGGTCGGGGTGTTACAGAACCTTTGGCAACTTGCTGGCCAAATTGCCATCAAGACTAATTTACAAGATAGTTCAAGCGGGGTAGAGGATTAAAGGATTTGAAAGCTACTATGCAACGACTGACTGCCATGACGGCTCATATGATGTGAACTCATACTCAAATTTTACGGGTCATCCAATGAAATCATCAACAACCTCTTGAAAAAAAATTAGCCATCTGCCATTAATAATAAGGAAGGCAATGTGTTATAGAAGATCAATCTTGTCAATACCAAAAAGATTTTAAGATGGAGATGGATATTCCTTCTTTGAAAGATAACTTGAATATTGAAGTTTTCCTTAATTGGTAAAATAAAGTTGACCATTTATTCTAGAACATGGACATTCTTGAACATAAAAAAAAAAATCAAAACTCGTGAATCGATTGAAACGTGATGCTTGAGCTTGCTGGGAACAATCACATCAACGTCGACAATAAAATAAGCCACCCATTCAAATTTGGGCACAACTTAAAAAAATACTTCAACATAGATTTTTTTCCTTCAAACCATGAGAGAACTCTCTTCCAGCAACACCCTGATTGTCGTCAAGGTATCAAAACAATAAACTTGTATGCTATTGAATTTTATCATCGCTCTTTTCATAACAACTTGACTGAAACATAGAACCAAAAGATTGCATACAATAGACATCTTTTCAAAAATGATCACATTGATTGACAAAGTCGAATGTTAGTTGGTGTACTTGTATGGCAACACAAATGCAATACCTACAAGGTCCAATACAAATCCATTTATAGTAGAGGATGAGATCCCAATTGATAAGAGTTTCACTCTAAATGCCATATACAATACTAAATCAACCGTAATGACTCTAAATAAAAACATCGAATCCTTATGCAAAAGCTACTCCTATAGCGTGCTATCATTGTCGTAAGCTAAGACATTAATTATGCGTAAGTTGCATCTGTCGTTCATAAGAAAATAGTGATGATGATGGACTTCATGAAGATGTGATCTATCCTAATGAAGATGGGAAGGATTTGTTCTATATTATGCATCGCCTACCCTCAAGTCTGAAGTTGAAAGAAGCTTCTCAACACAATCTTTTCAAGACTAAGAGTATGATGTTCGAAAAAACTATGATGTAATTATTGAAATAAAAGTACTAAGAATGTTATGTCTTAAGTCTTAACACGTGGTGGACAAGTTGGGCCTGATGACAAAGTTGCATCCAACACCTTATGAAGTGGGATGGCTTTGCAATGGTTCAAAGTTGCATGTCACAGAAAGTGCCGCATTCCTCTTTCCATTGGTGACATTCTACCGATGGAAACATGTCAATGCTTGAACGTCCTTGACAATTTGATGTTGATGCCACTCACAAGCGTCAAGGGTCGAGATAAATATCTATATTCTTAAAAGGAATGGAAAGAAAGTTACATTGAAGCCTTTTGCAAAGGGTTTGACATGTGATCCTGGATTGATGGTTGCTCTATCAGCTTTGATTTCACCATTGGGTACAAATAGCCAAAGAATAAGCCCTTGTCATAGGTTGATCATTCTCCAACTTCTGCTATTCAAATTTGAGGTCGAACTCTTTTCAAAAGAGAGAGCTTCATGTAGGACGGATAGAGTAGAAGGTAATCTTTTAAATGAATTGTTTGGAATTTGATTGTAAATGTATAAATAAACATAAACTATTTCATATGAATTCATTTTTTTTAAATTATATATTAATTCATATTATTTTTTCATGTGCTCTCAGTGGATTATTTAGATTATTAAATTATTGTGGCTCTTAAGATCATCAACTTTATTATTTCAATTTATTTGAAAGGTTATATTTTGATCCTCTCTACGTCACTACTATATATTAACAAAAATAACAATATAAAGTAAAATATTTCTTCAATACAATTTTGGGTCAACTCCAAAAAAATTTGTTTGAGCAAGATTTTTCTTAATTGTGTCACACTAGAAAACAGAGAAATATTTTGTTGTAAATATCTTTTTCTCTCTAAATTTAGCCAAATTAAAGAAGATGCCTTTGCTTTTTTTTGTATAATAAAGAGAGGACTTCGTTTAATATCCATGATAGTATACAGGCCAAGAAGTTTTTTCCTAAATTCTCTCATCCGTATCCCCCTAAATGTAGGACTTGTATCATAACACCACACACTGCAGAAACCATGTAACTCCTTCAATTCCGATAATAGAACAAGCCCAGTGTTTTATTGGAGCCTCTGCCTTTTATTAGTCATCTAACTTAGAGCTCAAATCCATTCCCGTCCTGGTACTTCGTCTTCCTCCATGCACGCATTCCTCTCCTCGGCGCACGTCCACGTTCCTCGCTACTTCCATCTCGATATCTTTCCCCGGAGGCAATGAAGTCATACCTGCAGCAAGCCACCCTGCAGCTAATGCTGTTGGCCTTCTCTCATGGCTTTCTCTTGGCCCATGGCAGTCAATTTAACTACAAGGACGCGCTCACGAAGTCGATATTGTTCCTCGAGGCGCAGCGGTCCGGCAAGCTCCCCTCGAACAATAGGATACCCTGGCGGGGCGACTCCGGCCTCGACGACGGCAAGCTCGCCAATGTAGGCCCTGTGCTTTATGATAAAGCTCGCTAATTAGAAGCCATAAAGAAGAGTTTTTTTTTTTTCATTGACAGAGTTCAATTTTCTGTTTCTGAATTAATTCATGCAGGTGGACTTAGTAGGAGGGTATTACGATGCAGGAGACAACGTGAAGTATGGATTGCCAATGGCCTTCACCATCACGACTCTTGCATGGACTGCAATCGCTTACGAGTCCAATCTCAAAGCTCTCGGAGAGCTGGGGAACGTGCATGCAGCCATTCGCTGGGGAACAGATTATTTCCTCAAAGCAAGCACCAAGAAGAATCGATTGTGGGTTCAGGTAATGTATCTGTTGATAAAATTTCTCGGTTGCTAGTTATCTGTTCTTGTGATGATCATGTAATTGCACACAGGTGGGAGACCCGAACGCTGATCACCAATGCTGGGTGAGACCGGAGGTCATGAAGACGCCGAGAACACTTTACAAGATCGACGAGAACACCCCGGGAACGGAGATTGCGGCCGAAACAGCGGCCGCCATGGCTGCTTCATCCATAGCTTTCAGGAAGAGTGACAAGCGCTATGCTAGAAGTCTCTTAAACAAAGCTAAACTTGTAAGAATATATGCGAGTTTATGAATGGATCGAAAATTATAGTTAATTAAAGAATAATCACCAATAAAGCCTGATTTAGATAAAGGCCTAAGTTTTCTTCTTCTTTAATCCTGCACGAAACAGCTCTTTGATTTTGCAAAGAACCGCAAGGGAACTTACGATGGGGAATGTCCATTTTACTGTTCTTTCTCTGGTTACAATGTAAGTTTATATATTGCTGCAAAATTAGCTGCACCATGTAAAAGCATTAAAAGGAGACTGATCAGATCAGTTTGTGCATGTGTATTTTGCAGGATGAATTGTTATGGGCAGCTTCATGGCTCTATCTTGCGACCAAGAAGTCCATATATTACAACTACATTACCCAGGAAGCCGTTTCTGCTAGCGTGGCTGAGTTCAGCTGGGATTTAAAATATGCAGGTGTTCAAGTTCTTCTGTCAGAGGTGAAAATTTCAGGACTACATGCACCTTTTTTAAGAATAACAAATGAGCATATCTACTTTATCTAGCTAATAAATATGACTTGGCTACAGCCATCTAAACAAAGTCAACAAACTGACTAATGCTTGCTTATATTTTTGTATCACAACAGTTCAACCTTTCAGCAGAAAAGGGCCTTCAAAATTACAAGCAACAGGCTGACAACTTCATCTGTGCTGTTCTACCGGATAGTCCTTACCACCAAATATATGTTTCTCCAGGTGAGAAAGTTATTTTGCATGCATCAAGTTGGAAAAACTGGGTGGACGAACGGGATCTAGAATGTAAACAACAAAAGGCTAAATTCAGACTAAATAAATGTTGCATATGTAATGTTCCTTTGCATGCATGCTTTTGGAAACACAATTGTATCAGATTATCTCACTGACACGCTCCTGCTACATCTTTCAGGGGGATTGGTTCATCTGAGAGATGGAGCCAATACCCAGTATGTCACCAGCACAGCCTTCTTGTTCTTCGTCTACAGCGACATTCTTAGGAAGAACCATCAGAAAGTCTCATGTGGTAACCAAGAATTTTCACCTTCTCGCATCAGTGAATTCGCAAAGCAACAGGTACTGCAAATCACCACGTACATTGCACTTAAAGAACACTTGGAACATAAGCTTAACACTGTCATGTCATTGTTTCCATGGGCAATATGCAGATGGACTACATCCTAGGGAAGAACCCGAGGGGAAGGTCGTACATGGTCGGCTTCGGCAGCAACCCGCCGAAGCGGCCGCACCACCGTGGCGCGTCGGTGCCGGTGTTGTCGACGAACAAGGACGTCAGCTGCGGCATGAGCTTTGATCTGTGGTTGAACAGGGATCAACCAAATCCCAACGAGCTCACCGGCGCCATAGTCGGCGGGCCCGACCGGTACGACAACTTCCAGGACAAACGGACGGACTCGTCTGGGCTGGAGCCTTGCACCTACATCAACTCCCTGGCCATCGGCCCCCTTGCGAAGCTTGCGTCTGGCAACGGCCGTGGCAGCTTCTAATCCTCTGTGAACTGTAACTTGGGTAGAGTTGATAGATAATGCCAAGTAGAAGTTGCTGCGACCTGCGAGAAGAATAGGATCAGGTCCGCATAAGCATTGTAGTTTTCTCAGGGCCTTGTAGGGGTACATGGTGATGAACATTATATCATCCCAATGACTTCAAAAGCTTCAATGAACAGTTAGCCAAAGTGTCTTCTAAATTACTGTTCAAAAATTAAATTTGAGATTACTAACTTTTATCGATAATTTAGTACATATACTTTCATGAACCAACTCAACCAAAGTTAGTTAAATCACATTGTTCATTAGTTTTTCTCTTTCATACAATAATGGTTCATTAGATTAGTGTTGTTATTGAAAGAGATTCATGTATATTAAAGCATAGTTGGAATTGAAAAAAAAACATGTAAATTTAAGATTTTATTAATTCTTATTAATATAATAAGCAAGTTCCAAATCAACAAGGACTTGCCCTTGTCGAACTACAATGTATAAATGGAATTGCTGCATGTCATTTATTTTTTTTGTAAAATCATTGCCTAGGTCGTTAAACTGTTTTTTATTTTAGTATTTGAGTCACCTATATTTTATAAAAAAATAATTAAATCATTTTTCGAGTAAAAATTATAAAGTACGTTGATGTGGAATGTGATTGTATATAAACAAAATATTCACTTATTATAAAATTGACATTTTATTCCTAATAAATTGAAATAATAGGTGCAACATTCAAAGTATTTTTTTCATTCAACGAGGATAAAAAAATAATATTAATGTGCAAAATATAGTTTTTTACTTAATGGGAAAGCGATGTGGTCATTTAATTACTTTTAATTTTACAAATATTAAATGATATGTGGTGCTTTAAAACACAATTAAACATACGTACGTACATACATATACATATGTACACTTCGCTCGGTGGTGCCCGAAGACGAGAATCGATCTGTGGGTCTGCTTGCACAGAATCGTCTTCTTTCGAATCTTCTCGTCTTACCTAATAAGGGAAAAACCAATTAGAAAGAGAGTCATCTACTCTGTCGTTGACTATATATCTATATATATATATATATATATATATATATACAAGCATTAATTTTTAAAATCAAGGATAAGCATTACATTTTGATCTAATGGTACATGGTCATCTTGTGGATCATACATTTTTAATAAAATGTTAAGGTGAAATGCTTCTTTTGAAAACGTTATATAATACAGCCCAACAATAATCATACTTCATGCCGTGTGGGCTTCCAAATAAGGTCCAAGTTCAAGTGTCACTTCTAGTATCAGCACCTTCAACACAGCATTGGATTTTCATGGTAGCACACGGTGCATGCCCAAAAGAATTTAGAGTTCGAGTCAAATTAATTCGACTTCAAATTAAGCTGATGCAGGACTTTTCTGATAATTAGGCTGTGTTTGGTAAAATTACTATTTTAGGAATAACGATTCAATTTTTTTAAAGTAAATAAGGATGCATTAATTAGAAGGAGCTCTTAAAGAGTCTGAATACAGATGTCTGAGGATATCCGGAGGAGGGTTTTCCTCTTAAAAAAATCGCTATGTGATTTAAAATCAAAGAAGCAAGATAATCTGCAGTCATATTGGCACTACGTCTAATATGTTGATACAAAAAAGTTCAAAATCAGCGATGAACATCCAAATATCCGCTACGATACTTTTCAATCGCCATGAAATGGGATTTGTTTTGTTGATGATGGCTACCACAGAGGAAGAGCCTGATCGACAAGATGCTTGTTTATTCCTAATTGCCGGCAACGATTTAGGCCAAGCCAGATACTCCACACATTTGCTTCCAGAACAGAATTGATCTATCTCCGGTTAGCTTAGCTCCTGCACATACGAAAGAGGCGTTAATCCTAATAATATAGCCTGCATTCTCCGCCTCATTTGCATTCACAAATGAATCATCCGAGTTCAATTTGAACAAGGATGGAGGCGGGGGCTCCCAACGATTTAGAGGTCGGTTTGCTGGGGAAGTCCCTTCAGAATTATAGGTCTGGCTCAACTCATAATAGCTAGACAGAACTCTATTCCAAATGACGGCTGCGATTGCTTGGCAAGAGCGAAAATGTGCATCATTTCTTCCTCTCCAAATCCCCCATAAAGTTAAGGAAAATAACGTTAGGAATCGTTGATGAGTACATGAATCATGGTGTTGACCCTCACAAACACAGTCCCCTGCTGCCCATGTACTAAAATAGGAGAATTCAAATCTCGTACTCTCTTGAAACATACGCCAAATATGGATGATGAATAACAGTTTGATTATAAATTTAACAAAAAAGAGATAAATATTGCATTTGAATTAATTGATAATTATGAAATGACATATAGACATCAACATATAATTTTCATTTTAATATGCATGATATATGCTTTTTGGGTTGCATAATAACTAGCTTATGTATCTTAAAAAATATTATGAAAATAAAGAAAAAAATATTAATCAACTAAAAAATAAAATCATCTTCCTTATGTTGAAAAGGAAATAGAGGTGTGAAGTAATGTGATATTTAAAAATTAAAGAAAGATTTTAAAAAATAGAATGGAAGACAACTTCAAAATAGAATATCATAACACTAAACTCTATATTCTATAAAGTTGCTTGTCATTTAACCTTTAAATTTTCTTTCCAAAATACATTTATCATACATCTCAATTAGAGTTTTGAATTTATCAAAATTCTATCCTTTATAGGAAACATTCAATTTTTTTTACTTACAAAATTGTACTTTAAGTGTAACACCCAACAAATTTTAATTTATTAAATTTTAATATTAAAAGGATAAAGGGAGGAAGAGATAAGGTATAATTTAATTAGGATTAGAAGATAATAAAAATGATATAAAGGAATGATAAGATAAGATAAGATATGATTAGGATAGGAAAAAATATGAGAGTCAAAGTCAAATTATTATCCTAATCATTTAAGAGACTCCTTGATGCGTGCTAATTATACATACAAAATTGTTAGCAAGTGCACTAGTCGTATCAAGTAATAAAGTAAGTGAATAGAGTATCGATCCCACGAGGAATTTATTCTATCAATATCTAACACAATATTTTAATGAGAGGGGTACATTGGTTTTGAAGAGTTTATTGATTAAAATAATAAAAATTTAATAATGGTAAAGATATAACAATTAAGTGTCAGAATGATGACTTGAGCACTAGACTTGGATGAATAAATAAGAGAAATCTGAGTTTTAATAAATC
>LTAE01008400.1:0-20645 GCA_001647135.1 Pontederia paniculata | reverse complement strand
CTCATCCACCTTCCTTCAACATAGGTCGATCTCTCTGTATTCATAGGACGATCGCTGCACACATGTGCTTCTTCTGAGATGTCTTCCATGTGCATAGGTCGTCCATTCTTTTAGCTTCGGTCGACCTAACAACTTCTGAACTTGAGTCAACCTGTTACAGAATTCAGCTCAACAAGTTCATTAGTACAAACTAAGTTTCCTTACAAATTTGTGATCATCAAAACACTCTTGGGATCCTAGATTCAACAAGCCTTTGCTCATGGAAGTTATGTATATATATACATATCTGTATGTATATATATGCATATTTTTCCTGTATTTTTGGATCATGCAGGTAAATGGAGGGTGGTCAATGCTCATGACATGGGTTGGCACATGAAACTGAGTCCTGAAGAGTTTACAATTATTTTGTACCATAATTGTTTATATTTATATACACATGGAGAACAAAATTAAATATTATTTTAATATGTTTTTAATCATGGTGGAATGATAGATACGATCGATCTCTCGAGTTAAATTTTTTTTTATTTTCTGCTTCCACTATCTCGAGTGTCGGGGCGTTACATGTAATTAGGATGATCAACTTTAGAGTTAATCATATATATAATAAAGGATTTAGATAAAGTATAATGATAATTACACTCGGAGGATAGGACACGGGCCATGTCCTTTGTTGGGAAGTTGGGTAAGCGGGACAAGCTCGTTAGATTGTGATCCGATGGACAAAAATGAACTACGTTGCACCTTGAGACGTGTTGTGTTCCTCGATGTCACTAGACCAAGAAATAGAGTTGGTTGATGGGTGCGTCAATCCCTTAATACAGGCTTTGTACATTAAGGAGATGGGCCACGTTACTCTAGATGACGATGACACACAAACCCTAACCTTAGAAATAGGTCGCATCACCCCGATGCAGACAGTATTACTCAATCGATTCAAGGTAAACTAGAAACACGCAACTCAACGCAAACACCAAATTGGATGTGCCATTAAACACTAAGAACAATTTTTAGTTCAAGCTAGGGGTTGAATACATTTCATGCATCATATTTGTTTTAGGATCTTGCATATCATATTTGTTTTATCGCTATTGCATGTCACATTCTCATACTAAGAGCCTGCAACCCATGCCTACATGACAAGGAAGTAAGAGAAACTTGAGGGACTATTAAGAAGATTTCTATGATACACTTGTAAGGAATATCATGAAGGAGTTCATCCTCAATCTAGAAAAGTATTATCTATTCTACATTCGATTGGTATGATTTAAGCATCAACATTGTCTGCCTATTTCTGCCTATTTATTAATTAGTTCTTCTGTAATAGTCTTATCTGAAGGGGAAAACTATTGGATAGTTTCGGTATTGATTATGTTTATTTGATTCTTATGAACATGATTGTCGAGTTTTGAATAAAGTAGTTGATCATTAACAATGCAATATCATCAATTTCCTTTATGCAATCCTATCTTAGTATAGATGTTATGAAGTACTAAGATTTGTGGCCTGTTAGTTTATCCCATCAAGAGTGGTTCATAATTTAGGAATCAAAGCTCCTTGCATCATAATCTAGGCAGATTGGGAGTCAAGCCGTTAAATAGTGCTTTCAATTTTACTAGGATTAATGATAATTGGTTTAACCATTTATGCAAAATCATATATTAGGTGTTCTTAATCCATTAAGAACTAAATCTTTTTATCATTGCTTAAATCAAATACGTTAAATAATTTTGTTCCTAGCCTTATCTCGAATCCTAAGTCCTATGCATCATTAACTTAAACTAATTTACCTTTTATCTTTCTATTATTTCATTTTTTGTACACTTTTACCCAATTAATATTATCTCCTATTAATCTTTGATATAAGATAGTTAGTTAAGTTAATTTCTCATGGGATCGATAACTCTTTACTCAATATTTTATTACTTGATCGACTAGCGCACTTGCTAGCATATTTTTACCTATCAACAAATTTTCGCATCAATGTGTGTGATAGGATGCTTCATCGCACTCACCAAGATGTCACCCCGTGTTGATGAATCCATGAGCCATGTCCAAGTTATCTTACTTTTCATGTATTTTCATTTTCCGAACCTCTTTTATAAGTAATTTTTCTACCAAGCCTTCTATTGGCAATCTTATAAATATTATAATGGTTGGAATGCACCCTAGTTATGGTCCTCCACACCTCTTATCACCATTCCATCCTCCATGTGTTTGGTATATTAAAGGGAATTATGTAACCACTTATCTCATCTTTCCAACAACCATATTTTTGGTATATTAACGAAAAACATGCTTACCCATTATCCTATTTATCATATTATATTATCCGGGTCCATGTTAAAGGCCCAATGTGGGATGTGTTCAACTCAGATATGGACCTTGTTCAAGCCATGTGTTTAAGACTCTTATTGGGTTTAAATAAATTGAATTTTATTCATTTTAAAATTAACTAAAGTCTATAATTCCCTATAAATCGACCCTAAGGCAAAGAGAAAAACACTCATAGGCTTTCATTTCTCTCCATGTAGCCGTCACATAGGAATTTTGATTCCTCTCTCCTCTCCCACCTTTCTCTTCTTCTGTCCCTTGGCGAAGAGGTAATGACTTGATCCCTCTCGCATATGATCTAAGTTCTCTAGATCTCTCCCTCCCATGGATTCTAACATCGAAACTACACTAGGAAATAAAGGAGATCAATGATAACACTGATTACAAGGGAATGAAGGCGAGGGATTGTTGGAATGTGAAGATCAAATGACCCAACAAAAAGAGTATGCTCTTAGGTAGATGCCCTCTAGATATAATCTTTTGATAGATTAATGCACGCTAGATTTTTGTCTCTAGATTATAATTATTCTCAAGTTGTTGTACAAGTTCCTGACTTACTTCAGATCCTTAAAACCTTACTTTAGTTTGGATATTATTACATACATAATTTTGTATGAACAACTTAGATCAAATCATTGAAAGAAAGGACGTTACGACCTGGAAGGTTGACACGAACCGCACCCCTCTTGGACAAGGTTTGCATACGTAGGGTTTCATCCTCAATCCACGAATATTGAGAGACACGACTTGTACAATACCGGACACGAACCACACCGTCATTGGACACGATCCACATCTATAGTGATCATACAATAGTATCACATCAATCATGAAACACAGTCTAAGACATACTGGACACAACCCTGGTCATTTTGAACATGGAGGAGTTTTGTCTTGGATTATTATATAATATATTTTAATTAGATTAAGTTAGGACATAGTCCACATTTGAAAGAGAACCCTTGATGTGACCTATGACACACCTATGTTCCTCTAAATAATGTTCACATCAGTTGGACATAATGGATTCTCATAATATAATGGTACATGGTCCGTGTAGAATTTCCACACGGTCCACATCTTTAAAGTACATCCAGGACTTCGCCACATAGGGCATGGTCCAAGATAAACCCTAACACGACCTGCATCGATGATTGAAGTACGATAATGTATGCTAATGTTGTTCACGACATTGAACATGATATGTGTTCAAACTTGGCATGATCCATGTGATACGAACCCTGTCAGGGAAGAACCACAATCAAGCGGAAGCAGAAAACAAGAAGGAATCATCTCACCTGTACGCTTAGGCTCTCCTCTTCCATACGAAAATACAAATCAAGAAACGGAAATATCGACCAATATGCAAACCTATGCATAAGAATCAATATCAAACTGGTGGAATTTAAATGAATTACAAAATAAAATATTACCCGCAATCCAAGTCGGAGATCATGAAGAATAAAGAAGATATCCTCTCCTAGGAAATCAGAATTCAAAATGACAAAACATTGCACATCATCATCAGGAGTCAGCTCTCTTATTTATAAGAGAATGCTAGACATATCCAAGAAACTAAAAACCAAATAAAACCTAATGGGCTAAAGGTGCAAGTACACTATCTATATAACTAAGGCCTATTTATCATCATTCTTAATTAATCAAACTAAATATGTTGTCCACATCAACATGATGAGATGGTTGTCCATGCCGGCCAAATAATGATGCCACTTGTGCACCAAGATGTCCATGAGTAATGAGCCCGCTTCAATAGGGTGCGTCATAAGGTTCATATATGTAGATTCATATTTGGCAGTTGCCAATTTCATGACACATCACTCCTCTTCAAATATGACGACTTCTAGATTCATATATCTTCATTTATCATCATTATAGTAGCTTCTGAAGAATATCATCTCTGAATTCGGCAACTTTCAAATCTATGTCATTTCTGAATATTGCAGCTTCCGAGATCATACCATTCCCCTCATCTTCAAAAAGATTTGTCCTCAAATTTGTAAATATTTTTATAGCTTAGGAACGAACATCAAAGCACACAATGCTTATGACCACTCTAGGTTTCTGCAAAAGAAAATCAAACATAGAAATAATGAAACAAAAGTAACACTCCCCTGGGTGAATGATTTTGTGCCCACGATAGAAAGACACATTTAGAAACGAATCCCAAAATTTTGGAGACCTTCCTGTACGCATTAAGATTCTATTAAACAAATTTTGTAATGTACTCCTCGAAAATGATGATCTAGCACGAACAAAATCAAATCCATCCAGACCAAGAAAATCAATTTGTTCCAATGTTAATTTTTCACGACAATAAGCAACTGAATTTCCACAAGATAGACAATATTTTAAATGATCAAAAGAATCATGTAAATGAACCAGAAAGTTTTCAAAGGACGTAAAGGTAAATCTCTTATGAAAACCAAGGGTGTTAAATCCAATGGAAACAATGAATGCAAATCTGTCCAAGAACAATAATTCAACATGTATGGTATAAAATTCAGAGTTGTAGAAAATTAATCTCCCAAAATGACCAATCTGACAACTACCAAACGTGATCAACATAAAACATGAATGATCAAACAATGTTTTTCCAAAACCAAAAAAATCAATTATGTCAGAAGTTGGAAATCGATAATTGAAATATCTCGAAGACATAAATCTCAAAGTAGCTCCAAAATTACTCAGTTGGTCTTCATAAGTCAGAACGTTAAATCCACCGAACGTAAAAATTTCTCAAAAGTATATGGATGACAATCCAAGCAAATTAATGATAACGTAAAAAATTCATTATGAAACATGTCCTAATGAACCACAATCAAACAAAAACTGAAACAAAAAGGAATCACGTGAAAGCACGAATCAAGAAACGGA
The DNA here is from genome assembly GCA_001647135.1 of Pontederia paniculata. NCBI lineage: Eukaryota > Viridiplantae > Streptophyta > Magnoliopsida > Commelinales > Pontederiaceae > Pontederia > Pontederia paniculata. The sequence continues at coordinate 15,413 of LTAE01008400.1, read as the reverse complement.
AATATCGACCAATATGTGAACCTGTGCATAAGAATCAATATCAAACTGATGGAATTTAAATGAATTGCAAAATAAGATATTACCCGCAATCCAAGTCGGAGTTCACGAAGAATAAAGAAGATATCCTCTTCTAAGAAATCAGAATTCAAGATAACAAAATATTGCATATGATCATCAAGTATCAACCCTCTTATTTATAAGAGAATGCTAGACCCTTCTTCAAGAAATTAAAAACTAAATAAAATCTAATGGGCTAAAAGCCCAAGTACACTATCTATACAACTAAGGCCTATTTACTATCATTCTTAATTATTCAAACTGAAGATGTTGTCCACGTCAACATGATGAGATGCTTGTCCATGCTGGCCAAGTAATGATGCCACTGGTGCACCAAGATGTCCACGTGTAATGAGTCTGCTTCAATAGAGTGCGTCATAAGGTTCATATATGCAGGTTCATATTTGGCAGTTGTCAATTTCATGACACGTCACTCCTCTTCAAATATGACAACTTCTAGATTCATACATCTTCATTTATCATCATTGTAGTAGCTTCTGAAGAATATCATCTCTGAATTAGCAACTTCCAAATCTATGTCATGTATGAATATTGCAACTTCCAGGATCATATCACCATGTTGGCAAGAGTATTATGTCTAGTTACCCTATTATATTGAAACCCTAGTTGGTGTATTGTCCTTAGATGTTATACTATGGTTAGGACTAATCTTGTGGAAAGATAAGGATTAGACAAGATAAGTAAAAGAAAGATGAGGTCGCCATGTATTGCATTATTGAGAGTCATATATCTATCATCACATTGTTAATGGTTGGTAGCTTAGCTGTAGCAAATCTACTTAGTTCCTATTGTATGGTCTTCTCCGCACCATTTCAACAAAGAGTATTATCGAGCATCCTCCCCTATATGGGCATTTGTCATGTTTTGTGCATCACCAGTGATCATTGTATTGGAGAACCTCCTATAAGCTCATGAGCATTATTTCAAAGTCACCTCAAAGTCATTAATGGGACAAGACAAAGATAAAAATATAATCACATTGTGATCAAAGCATTATATTGAATTAGAGCATTATAATTTGAGCATGGTACTGAATTGAAGCATATATTGAATCAAAGCATTGTATGGAAAATCAGAGCATTGCATAGAAAGAAACGTAATGCATTAAACTAGAGAATTGAATGAAAATTACCAAAACTAGAGCATTGACCTTTATAGGATAGCACATGGAATTGTCTAGTATATTAATGATTACTGAGAGTATTTCATATCTTATAGTTCTAATTTATTTTCATGCTTTATGGTATCATGATCTTTATATTTAGTTATTGTCTTACATATTGGACTTTATAACTCACTAGAGAATCACCTCCATTGTATTTGATCATGCAGATGATTGATCTTTAGAGGTATTTTGGTTAGTAGTATGTGCGACGGTTGGTGCTCATGATGGATGTAATTGACACATGGTTATGATTCCTAGTTTTAGGTGTCTCTCTTTTAGTATATATTTTTTTATTAAGTTGTAATAGTTATCACATAGTGTGTTTGACGACGCTTTAGATTGATGTAAGACTTCCACATTTTATAAAATTTTATTTTATTATGTAATTTTTACTGGTCAAGTAGTCAAATTCATAGTCAAAGCATTTCATAGATGTCGTGGCATTGACAAAAGAGCATTTCGTCACGTGGCGATGTGTGCTTTTGAGGTCGTTACATCTACCCTCTTCGAATTAGTAAAAAAAGCTAATTTGTCTTGTAAAGTGTTGATGCTTGTTTATGTTATTGTTAGAAATGTTGTGCATGCCGCAATTGCAAGAGCAATAACTTATATTGTGAACAAATGTTTTGCTTGGACCAAGCTCCATTGAGTGCCCATCTAGTACGCACTAATGTCACACAACTTGAGCCGAACAATCATCATATGCTTGAGCCCTACAAGCCTCAACAAGGTCTTTGGGAAGTCGCACATCAATGCTAAGATAAGTGTTTGCCTAAATGACAAGAATGTCTAAGTGCCGCACGAGATCAAGCACTCTTAATAATTCCTAGTGATATGTGTATGTATAGACAAAGCACACTCAATAAATCATGTTTTACTCTTAAATTTATGATTGACTAGCATGAAGAGTCCGATTGTCATGTTAATATCGTGCAATATAATTTTTTTAAAAAAATACATTTAATTAGGTACAATTTAGATAACAGTGCACTTTAGCACACATGTAAACTTATGTCAAAGGATTATTGGAGCTAATGATACAAGTTTTGTGTATCATGTAGGATGTCTACTCTATGTTCAAATCACGATCATTTGTGAAATAGTCAATCACAAATAACTACTAAATTAATTTATTATTATTTTATATAGTAAGAATGACATTATGAATACATATCAATAGTGATAAAGAGGTTTCAAGTTAAATTTTCTTTGTCTTAGACCATTATTTGTAAAAAAAAATTGACAAAAATAATTACTAAATTTAAATGATAAATGAATGAAAAGGCCTCTTATACGGTAAGAAGAGTAACACGTCAACTTCTACATAAAATAACATTATAATTTGATAATAAAACATCATATTATTGTTTCGACTAGTTTTATGTTCTTCCAGTCGTGCAACATGCATGCACTCGGTTGGCCATTCATGCAATCTGACTCACACAGTCGACAAGTGGAGTAACCTACGAAAAGAACCATCCACAAGCTATGCTCTCGGGCATTTGGCGTGCATGCCACTTGGCCCTCACGTAATGTCATGGCAACGTGAATAAAGAAAACTTTAACGTTCGTAACCCAAAAAAAAAGAAACTATAACGTTACGGCGCAGTTTTGGACGCTTGTAAACGTAGAAACCCTACAAATTCGATCCTTGCTACGAACAAAACAAAGTAAGAAGCCAAAAAAATGACAATGGCAGAGATCAACGTTTCGAGGTTGCTGCTCCTGGCCTTGGCCATGGCAGCAGCCACCCTGCTCGCCGGTCCATTGACTCCCGCGGGGGCCTTCGAGGTATGCGGGCAGGACGTCACGAAGCTGATCAACGAGTGCAAGAACTACGTGAAGAAGGAAGGTCCGAAGGTGCAGCCCTCCAAGGCGTGCTGCGGGGAGGTGCAGAAGTTGGACGTCGTCTGCGTCTGCAAGAGAGTCCCGCCGGGCGCCGATCAGTACGTGAGTCTGGAGAAGGTCGTCTACGTCGCACGCTCCTGCGGGAAGAAAGTGCCCAGAGGAATCAAATGCGGAAGTACGTATATAAATAGCTATAAATTACATTTCTTCCCGCATGCATGCACATATTGAATCTTCATAGGTGTTGTTTATATTGGCGTTAAATTGCATTTGAACGTTATAATAAATGTATCTATAAATTACACTCTTGTTGTTTATGTGCAGATTACATTGTTCCCCTGGCGGGGCATGGTGGAAGGGACTAGGAACGGAGGACGTACCGATGAACTAAGATATCGATCTTGTGGTGCTTAATTAATTAACGAAAGGGAAATATAATGTTGGATATATATATATATATATATATACCTGAATAATCTAAATAATGCAATGGAGCCATAGCGGTCTCCTTAGTAATATGTTCGTCGTCAGTTGGCTTGTTAATATCGTGACTATACATGAAGATGGTCAATATATTATACTCTAGTATATCTCTGGCTTTATTTATTTGATCTTGAATCTTGACAAGTTCATAATCGTTATTTTCAATTATCTCCTTCGAACTATCATAAAAATTCAAATCTAATCTCGATGTATAAAATCGAGCAGAAATAAATTTAAACTTTATTTGACTGACCCGTTTAATTCAAAAATCTGATTTTCTACTTTCTTATATGTTCTTATATATAAAACGTCTATTTTACTCTTACCATATTTTTTTTCATTCTTTTTTCTCTCTCGTCGTCATGTTTGTTCTCTCTTCCCTCTCCCCCGCTCAAACTTCTCTCTCCTCCTCTTTCGAATGGCGAGTTCCACATGCGTGCCGACAGACGAGCCCCCACAAAAAAGCGTAGGCGAGCACCCCGCGCTCGCCTGTGCGCGCGGGCGAGCACCAACGCTCTCCTGCATGTGCCGACGAGCGCCGAAGTTGTGAAAGATATGAAAGCGGAAGAGAGAAGAAGGAGAGAGAGGAGAAGAGTGAAAGATAGGATAGGTTTTTTTTTAGTTAGAAGGGTAAAATGATAATATAATAAATTAAAATAACTTTAGTAAATTCAATATCAAATGATTGAACTAAATTATCCGATTGAGAAAAGTTTAGACCTAGGTCTACCCGATTTTATACATCAAAGTTAGATATGATTTTTTGTGATAGTTCGAGCGAGGTAAATGAAAATAATCCTTAATCAAACTATAACACAACTTTTTTTACCAAGAAATAGAAAAAGATGTCCAAAATTAGTTGGATGAATCCATTTATTATTTGTTACGAGGTAATTCACATATATTATATATTGATTATTTAATTTAAAATTTTTATACCCATCACATTATTATGTTTGACTATAGCACATGATTTTTACTTATCTAACAATCCAATTTATCACGAAACGTGTCATTCTATATTACTATTAGGATGAGATGCATTGACAAAATTATTCATTCAATAAAATTCTTAAAATATTCATATTTGATTAGAAAATAATATTGTTGAACATTTATTTGTACAAACTTAATTTTTTATTTGTACTCTTTTGTTTACATAAAATAATATATTAGTAAAATTTAACATTTTTTAGGATCTTTTAGTAATTTTATATTAAATAATTAAATTAAAATTTATGTTATTAGTACTTATCAAATATTATAATATGATGATATCAATAATTTATAAAATAATAATTCATTTTTCTGATGATAAAAAATATCGTTTAATAAAAATAGGAAAGCACCAAACGGTCTCATATTATCTTGATAATTATATTTGTAGCTAGTCTTATATTATAACTTTTCTATGTATATGCATTTATATATTATAAAAACACACACACAGCGCGCGCGCATATATATATATATGATTTGATTAACTTAGTAATTTATATATAATCATACATTCTTTTGGAATAAAATTTCACCTTTCAAAATCCTTCTCTCCTCCGAGAAAAATAAATAAATTGCACAAACTCTTTACTCTCTCTCCCTCTCTCGTTTAATATGCATTTCCTCTCATATAATTTCTCCTTTGTCTTTCCTCTAGTATTATAACTTTCTCAGTTCTTCGATTTCCTCACCTAATTTAATTATTTTCTCTCTCCCTAATATCCTTTTTTCTCTCTAATAATATTTCACTTTTTGTCCCTTATAATATCTTACATTCTCTCTCCATTTTTTTCAATTTCTTTCCTTATAATATCTCATTTTCTCTCTCTAATAATCTAATCTTATAATTTCCTCTTTCCTCTATTTTTTTATTGTTTCTCTCATTTAATATTTCCCTTTATCTTTTTTATAATAACCTAATAATTTTCTATCACCTCAAATTTTCTCTCTTCTCTAGTCTCTTCATTTTTCTTTGTCTGATAATCTTATCCTTCACATTCCTTTAATATCATAATTTTCTCTCTCCTTATTTTTTTATTTTCTTTCTCCACGAATATTTTATTTTTTCTCTTCTCTAATATATCATTTTTATCATGTAATTTCTCCTCTTTTCTCTAATATCATAATTTTCTCTCTCCTTCAAATTTTTCATTTTCTCTCTCCTATAATTTTTGCGTCCCCTAATATTCTCATTTTCTCTCTCCTCTACTCTCCTCTCTTTCTCTCTCCTGTAATCTACTATTTTTCTTTTTTTTCTAATATATCTTCATTTTTTCTCTCCTCCAATATACTCATTCATTTCTCTTTCCTCAAATCTCCTCTCATTCTCCTTTTTCACTTTCTTTCACATAATTTTCAGCTATTCTCTAATCTTCTAAATTTTTTTATATAAATTATAAAATTAAGTTTATTATGGATAGATTTTGATCTCAAACCTAATATAATAATATTGCATTTTTAGAAATAGAATCACATTCCATGAAATGTCATCATTCAAAAAAAAATATTTTATTCCATCAATCAAACACATTTTATATATTAACAATTTAACCACATTTAAAACATCTTCAAACTAAAATATTATAAAATAATTTACACTAATAATTTTCACATACAAAAACATTCATGTTTCTCTTTTCTCTAAAAATAAAAAAATTCACCATGCTCATCTTATATTTTGACCATTCTTTGCTCTCTCTATTGCTTTTCATGTTTATTATAACTCTTTCAAGAACACAATCCAAACATTTATTCGGATGGCTATTGGAGACATTTCTCTTATTTTTTATCTTCACTTGACACTAGACTTTTTCTAATCAACATACTGCATGCATGCGAGAAAATTATAGATCAAATTATAAAACTTTCATTGCAGAAGTTTTAATTAAAAAAATATGAAATAAGGTACATTGTCCAACATAATAACTAAAACCAAATAAATCTAAGTACTTTCTATTACAACTTTATTTATTCAAATATCTAATTAGACATAGTTCCAACCAACCATGTGCAATCTCTTATGTCAACATGAATATCAATATGCACCATCCATATCACTATTATCATCATCTAGTCTTGACTATCTACAGGACTCAGATACAAGGGAGATTGTCCTCCTCTAAGCTGATGCCCAATATGTAAAACTCATTAGGGTAAATAAAATAAAACATGTTGGATAAACATAATCTTATTATATACTTGACATTTCACATACAATACATAGCAATATATGAAATATAATTAGGTGCATTAAGATACAAACATTCAATCATATTGACTTGCTTTACTTTTCTTTCAAAATTTCATTCTTTAACTTTCTACTTGAAACGATATTTATTCGATATTTCTTTTCTTTAATCTTTACTTGTTTAACTTATTTCTTTTCGCAGATGTTATCTTTAAACTTTTTCATCTTAGAAGATTATCTTTTAGCTTGCTTCTTTTCATCTTAGAACTTATCTTTTAACTTTTCATCATTTATCTTTTGAAGACTCTTTATCTTTTAAGGGAATACTATGTCAATTTCATATATCTTCATCAACGATTGTACATCATCGTAACAACCCTTTGATTTTATTTTGATAAAACTTTTATTCATTGTACAAGGTGGAGATATCTCTACAACAGAAATAATGGTCACAAATATTTTGCCTTCACAGCCCAAAATTTCACTATGTTATCCCCAGCTACACCTCGTGTTCCTATCTTTAACTTTCGTTCTTTTTCTTCCTTTAACAATTAGCGCACATTATGATCCACGACTTTTTTTCTTTTATCTTTATTAACTTAATCTTCTTATTGTTTTTGAACTTTGATTATCTTTCTGACCTCTCTTTATATACATAATCATCATGACCATCATAATGTAACATTCATCACAACTTCAATAGGATGACAAAACTATGCCTAAAATGTGGCCCATGAAAAGGGAATACGATGCCTCATACATCATCCATTGTGGTCTCCTTCCTAAACTTGACCCGTTTTTTTTTGTTCCATCATGGACTATTTCATCGATGCTAATCTTCTCCTTTAGAAACTTTGATATTTGTTTTCTTCATAGCATGAACCAAGTTCCATAAATGTGATTTCGTTTACCTGATGGGGTCTTACATTATAACTTACCTAAAAATAAACTTATTCTCGAATTTAGACTAGGGTGAGGTTTTATCGAAAAATGTGAAGACTCTTTATGAATTTCATCTTCTAGTTCCTAAGTGACTTCATTTTTATGATGATGTGTCTATGTCACCTTGACTGTAGGTACTACTTTACTTCTCAATTGCCATTTTCGCTATTCAAATATCCCTATTGGGTACTCTTTGTAAGTTAAATCCTCAAATTTAGACATAACTTAGAGGCTTATCAAAAGATTCACATTTGATCTCTATTTTTCAATATGATTAATCCATAATCCTTTATGTTTCTCATACAATATACGTATTCATCATAATGACTACATATACTTTTCACTATGCGTGCATAAAGCATTCACTTAAGCCCCATTTCCTTTCTAGAACTTCACAACCCAATAATTAATAGGACTTGTAACAATTCAAACAATATTATGCATAATGGTTTATAATGTGGTCATGTGATTAACGTGTCCATAGCATTTGATTGAACATCTTTATTTTTTGAAAAATATTATCCAAGTTTGACTCCCTATAAGATCATGAACACCATCTTCCCATACCTCTCTTATTGAGTCTGTATATTCATAACACAGTATGCCATTTATGTGGTCGATAATAATCTCCTTAAAAATATTGATACACATTTGTTATTTGGTAATCATTTTTTCAATATATAGAATCAAACCAATCGCGTCCATAATTATATCTAAATATGTGCATATCATCAGTATTTGTCATTCATATTATAGGCATACCTCATAATGATTGCTACCATAAACATCTTCCATAATTTTTCATGTATACCATGATTTACATAAACCCTTCCTTAGTCCTTTTTACTATTGTGTATTTAAATAATACTCAATCCATCTCATATGGATCAAAGTCATTGAACATTCTTGTATGAATCATTATGCACATTTCGCTCATGTACGTATTTATTTTCATATTATGAACATGATCCTAATTTAATTTGGAATACCACTTACATCTATCTAACTAAAGCATATTGATACACACTATTTATATACGTATATCCTTAATAGATAATTTTTTTTATATGATATAAGGCACAAAATATTGATCTTTTTTTCCGACCAATAAACATTAAGACATACACATATACATCTTGATCATTAGCATTTCTTAAACCTATAATCAAGAACTCAAAGAACCTTCATTATATATTTCGATGATTTCATAAGTTTCTAAGATCAGCCTAATCGAACATACTATAAAGTCCTCATCCAAGCATTATAGATAATTAAACCTTACACTTCATTTGAGAGTTTAAAAATAATACCAACATGAAAAGTCAAGTCATTTAAAAAAAATTCTGACTTGATCCTCTTAAAATTTGTTATAAAAATATTACAATAACATCAACATTTATTATGCCTTAACATTCAGATTTGTGACTTTCTACTCACATGCTTAAATCAGCTGATTCTAGTATCATATCAAAGAGTATATAAACATATCTTAACTCCTCAATTGTTGTATCCAATTTTTTATCTAGGATTTTGGTGCAATTAATAATTCGGTCAAAACTAAAGCTATTTAGGGTAGGTTAATGAAAGGTTGTTCTTCTAACCATAATATTTATATACAACTCCAAACGTGATATATCCAGATCCTCCGACAAGAGGCTTCAAGAATTCTTCACTCACATATCATACATGATATTTGGATGAGAACATCATAGATACACAAAATCGATAACCTAATAAGAACGTACAAGTTGATTTATTTAATCATAACTTTTCCTTTACATCTCATTTTAGGTGATCCTTAATCCTAGAAAACTAGTCTTCGGAATATATCTATTAATGTATCATTCATTTTGTTTGCACCCCAAACTCAGGTTAGCACAAAAAAAAGACAGAACCTAAATGTGATTTATTTTTCCTACATGTGGAATAATTGTTCCTAAATAGGAGAATAATCATTAATCAAGCAGGATAGCTTCCTTATATTTTGATTCACACATGTGTTGTAAGCCTAGTAGAATAGAGCCCAGAAAAGTCCGATTGCAAATTTGGAGATGCGTTAATTAATGAGGTTAAATTGAACTTTCCGCAGGGCTGAAAAAAAAAAGATCCGACCATTGGATTGGTGACATGTTTCCACAATGGTAAATAAAAACCGGCGGCTCCTTCCTTCTTCATCGGGGCTACAGTGATCGATGATGAGGGTTCCGACAGCATTAGATTCATCGACGGGTATGACTACAACTCATTGAACGATGCAAGTAGGGCAGGGGTTGCTGATTTATTTGTGTGCGTGCGTGCTGCTCGGAATCGAGGAAACGACACCGACGCACAAGGGGGGAAATCTGGCGATTCTGGACTCGATTTGTGGCTGATTCTTCCTCGGTAAGTTAAAGCCTTCACGATTTTTTTCCCAAGGTTTGGATTGATTTCCCGTTTTCGACACCTTTAAAAACGCCATTGTAGATGCCGAATTCACTGTTTGGGAGTTCGCCGGCATGGAAGAGGTCAAGAGGCATTTCTGACATTGAAGATGTCTCCTCCCTATTTTTTTTGGTGAGTCAATGTAGCACAGGCAACGAGATTTGCAGTGAGGGAAGTGGTCTAATCCACAGTTGTTTAACATGTGACACAGAGTTTTGTGCTCGCTTTCCTTCGCCATCTCAACATCCAAGGATTTCATCGGCGTTGGAGTTCGTGCTTCATAGTTCTCTTCTCCTTGCGTGATCCACCATTGTAGCTGTCGGAGGGCTTCATTCGAAGCCGAAGAAGACAGTTGAGAAATGATCTTCTGCTAAGGATGACATTACAACCAATTACTCTCTCCTTAGGTAAAAAGAAAAAAAAACACATAACCGAACCCTCCAAATGCAGACACGAAGGCATCAATTAATCACATGTTGGAATCAAACGCATGTAACATGTTAATTGAAGAGTTAATGACAATATTAATCAGCATAGTTTCAGTTATATTAATGACATGCTATTTCTAAGAGGATTTCTCGTGGATTTAGTTATGTAATTATGTGGTTATTGGATATAAGGGTGTATTATTCAAAAAACGAATTTAGTGCAATATATAAGAAATCGTGAGGCAATTTAAGTTTATTACTAATTTGATTATTTTTCTAAATCGATGAGCTGATATTATGGGTAATCAGATAATGTCTATTGGTTAATTCAGTGGGTCTTTGAATTATATTCATGTGAATCAATTTATAATAAGTATTGAACGTAATCTTGCATGTAAAAAGATGTCTTATACATATATGCTGGGTGCTTGTGATGTTGAAAGGTGTATGGTGATCATCTTGTGCACTTGACATCTGGTGCTTGTTTTATTAAAAAAAAGTCAAAGATGTATAAACAAGCTAATTGGGAATATGGATAGATAACTTAATGATAAATCCTATCATCATGACTTGTTTTGACATATGCTAAATATAAAATCCTAACCAGTGTAAGTTATCTAGATTGCTGTAGTTTTTTATTCATAGTGATTTGGATGCTGCCACCACAACCTTACTTAATGTTAATTATGTTATCATTTAAGTATAAATCTTTATAGTTATCCAAAATTTCTGTACCTAATTTCTGTACCATAATATTTTTGAACTTGTAGCGGCTATTGTAGCATCGGAGAAGGATTAATATTTAACTTTAACATGTTGTATACCAATTATACATGGTCATTGTCTTACGTGTATTTAGATTGCTTTTATTTGAAAAAGATGATAATTTTTAAATAAGAACTTGATAATCATTTTGACTTGGACAACAAAAAGAATTATTTGAGAACTTCATTGGTCGAGGTGAGGGAATTTCACGAACTTATATATAACCACATAATTTTGTGTAACTTCTCATATCTTTCCATTTTTAAAATATTCTTATAATTGAATTCAAATTTAAATTTCATCAGATTTTATCTCATCGTATTTATCTCCTCAAAGATAACTTCATAACTAGAAAATAAAAATCAGAATCTTAATTATTTCCTAATTAATTTAAATTTGAAAAATTCAGTGATTGTCCAATAAACTTGGACTCTTGGGTTATAAATAATCCCTAGGGGTTTGAGCTATAAATTTTTAATCTGAAAATTGTGGCCGGCCCTAGGTAAAAGGATTCTTCCCCTCTCCCCATATTCATTCTTTCTCTTCTTCTTTCTCTTATCCTATGAGTTTTATTCGGCCTAGGAGAGAAAGATCATTCATCTCAGAAAGAAAAAACGTCGGAGAGGACGTCCCAAAAATATTAGAACAAATCCCGACGAACCCGAGGGTATGTTCCCTGACGGATTCCTAGTACATAGGATATTGTAATGGATTTTGCATGTTCTCTTGGATTTTCCCATGGCTTTTTCTAGAAATTATTTTTGGGATAATTGGAATCTAGATAGGAGAATTTTTCCTCATAAAACGAATCTAAACGGATTGAAAAACCACATAAAAATGACCCAGAAATTCGGTCACGCGGCGGCCGGATCTGGAAGAGATGATAAACACGGTCCACGTTGATCCCACGCGGACCGTGTCGATCAGAATATCGACGTGTGGAAATACGGAGCGCGGCGGACGCGCGATGGCGCAGGGAAACCCTAGGGACACGAGGTTACATGGATTGTGTCCCTCACATGTGATTCGTGTCCGTCATACACGGGCGAGACATCAATCGACGCGAGCGAGACATCGACGCGAGCGAGACATCGACGCGAGCGAGACATCGACGCGTGATGAAGGACACGACCATCGTACACGGCGGGCAGGCGAACGCAGACGTGGTAGTACGCAACGCACTGCGCGGGGTGCAAAACATGACGCGGCGACGGCGCTAGGCGCGGCGGACAATGGGCACGATGCAGAGCGTGCAGGACATGCAGCATCGGACGCGGGGTGCACTAGCGAAGCGAGCGCGGCCCGAACTCGGACGCAGAGTGTTTTGGACGGGCACAGAGAGCGGCAGACAGACGTCAAGCGCGACCAACTAGCGCGGACGCAGAATACAAACGCATAGTGGCGGCGGAAACCCTATTACAACACGGTATGCGTCACTCTAACGCAGTTCGTGTGGACATCTATAGGACACGGACCATTTTCTGATCACCCGGCTCGCGTTCTAGACTCAATAAACAGAAATTCAAATCCTTGATTTAATCCTAAGGACCTTGTTGAGGTAAGGGTGCAAGATTAATAATACAAATAGGACGCCGACTATTGTTTATGAGTCGCCGGAGTTAATTATATAGGGCGGGTAGCGTGGCTGCTACCTAGTTCCTGTTGTTCAGCTTGCTCCCATTGTTTAATGAAGAGGATTCATGTGCATCCTCCTCTTTTAGGGCATTGGTCGTGGTTAATGCACCAACCACTAGTAGTCGGCGTACCTGGAAGACTAATGAGCAATTAATTAAATTACCCCAAAGTCATCTGAACACATTAATGAGATAAGATCTAAGATTGCTAAAGTGATTCACATTAAAGTACTTACACTAATACAGTGATCTTGTATTTTCTTATGTCTTGATGTTGTTCCAAGGTAGAGATATAATCCTGATGTTGTTCCATGATATATTGACCCTATCTATGTTCTTATGTTGTTCTAGAACAGTAGATACAATCTTGATGCTATTCCAGGATATTGTTATTTTCCTGATGTTGTTCCAGGGTAGACGTAATATTGAGATTTTCATGCTATTTCAGGATATGGATGAATTTTTCCTAAGGTTGTGCTGGGGTAGAAGGTAGGTATGAACCCCTCATGTTATTCAAGGAGAGTATGACCTTAACCTTATGTTTAGAGCAGGCTTAGATTATGATATCTACCGTTATGCCCATTGATTTGAGTAGAAAAGCCTAACTAAATACCATCTTCATGTCGATATCTAATTACTTATTTTGTTTGATGCCTTACATACTGAGTGTTTCATGCTCATGGGATATTATTTCTCTTGTGTTGAATCCCATAGGTAATTAGGCTATGGTGGATTCCTATTGCTGGTGGTGTGTGCGACAGCTGATGCTCGTGGTGGATACTATCTGCACATGGATGGGCCTTTGAGTCTCATTTATCATTAGGTCTTTCTGTTTTCGGTTTATGAGTTGTATGGCTACCAGTCAAGATATCGCACTCCTTGTTGTTGAGAGACATGTAAACTCTTTATCTGTTTATCTTCCGCATTTTATCTATTGGACCCTTTAGTCATCTCAGTCTTGTTTCATTTCCTACATTTATTCCGCAAATTTTTGTTGACTGGTTAAAGGGTCAAAACATAAGTCATAGAGTAGCGTCTCTAGGTCCACATCTTGGCTATGTGGCGGGGTGCGGGTTTTGGGGCGTTACAGTTAGGTATCAGAGCCTAAAGTTGGGACTCTTTTGACGTCCCCAGTTTAGTTAGAGTGTCTATGTGCAAACACCACAAGCAGTCGCAACACCAACCAGAAGTAAGTTTACTTTTTGTAAGGCAGTAAGATTGTTATTACTAACATGATTATCTTATGACATAAGCATATAGATGACTCCTAAATATGTTGTTAGCCATTAGGCTAGATCCACCCAAGATCAGGAAGAAACTATTATCTCTTATATAACGTTTTGGATGAACATGACCTCAAGGAAAATTAGAACTTATAGGACAAAATATCTTTAAGATAAGAAATGAGCCTCAAGGGACTATGTGATGATTTAATACCAAGCATATGATGAAGTTAATTTGAGTTCTCATCCCATTAATTTTAGAGAGGTCATGTGATGGAGAAATTTTATTGTCTCACACTAAGAATTTTCTAGTGGAGGCCAATGATATCACACCACAATGTGTTAATGAAGAAAAAAAAATAAAAGTTCCAATCAATAGGGTATGATCAATGATTGTCGATATGATCTAAAGAAAAATTTTTAGAATAGTGTGACCAATGTGATCAAGAATTGAAATAAAAATTTATATCGATGATGAAAGATGATCCCTAAGATCTAGTTCTTAGAGAAATTAAAGTCACCTTGATAAAAAATATATCATATTGATATAATGTCACATCATGATGATTGATGATATAACCTGATTCCTAAGGAGGTTATTTTGGGACATGAGAAATTGATAATGATTTTTGATGAGCAAAAGATTATTAAGGTGATCTTTGAGAAGATAAATAAATATATTAGTATTGCAATTTTGAGTGACCAAATTATTGATTGAGTTGTGATGACAAGGAATTCACTCACCATTTTCATATGCAAGAATTGCACATTTTCATGAAATCATGCATCATTTACATATATCGCCACACCTTTTACTACTTTTGCAATATTTGACATTCCCTGGATATAAATACATATTTTAGGCTCAAAAGACTCATTTGAGTAAGGATTTGAATGATTAATATTTGATTTCTCCTACATAAATTTATCCAAGATCAAATACCATTTATGCTGAAAACTGGACTGGGGGTACATGTGTGCCACTAGCTGCCAAATACTGCTAGAAGACAAAACTACAACAACTTCTGCAGATTCCTTTGGCAACTTTTTGATACACATGAGGAAGGTTCCTTGGCAGCTTCCAGGGAATATTGGCAGGGTTATGCAAGGGACAAGTGACATCTAATGATTGGGAAGAAGGAAAAGGATAAAAGGCAAAAAGAAAGAAGAAGCCAGGGGTTCTGCTTCACATCCGAGAGGAGGTGGGAGGAGCCACCACCATTGCTGAAGGAAGAGAAGAAC
>LTAE01008399.1:7918-20648 GCA_001647135.1 Pontederia paniculata | reverse complement strand
TGATCAATTGTTCAAACTCAGAAATCAGACAAACATGTTCATGAAGAATCAATTCAACGAAAAGTCTCAAAAGCTATATAAACTCTAGAACAATAGTAGTCTCAAAACATAAAATATTCAGAGTAAGATTACAAAATTCGTCCTAGTGACGTATGGAACAGAAGATACTCCTCTGGATGTTGTGAAAGACGATGAACAACTCCTTCACGGATGATGAACTCCTCCTCAGCAGCCCTTCGGAATAATCTTCATTCTCTAGCGTTCTTTTCAATCACTAGCCTCTCCTTAGATCTTTGGATAGAATAGAATTCGTCCTTGGTTTCTTCAGGTTAATCCAGCATCTTCCAGGATTATCTCTCCGGTTGCAAACGAAATCTTTTTATACCTCGGGTTGGATGTAAGCTTCGTGATTAACTTATCTTTTCATGGTCAAAGGTTGTGATAAACTCTTCTCAACTCGATCAATTTTCAACCACATCATATCTTCAAAGTTTCTGGACGAATAGGACTCTTTTCTAGCCGTCGAATCATATCAAAATCTCGAATACCCGAATCTGCGTAACTTCATCACGGCCCGTGACAGAGTGTCACGGTCGTGAGTAAAGGTAGCTTCATTAGTTCTTTAGTTTGTCACGGCCTGTGTGAAGAGATGCATGGTTTATGGTCGTCCGGTCCATTGATCTCTCGATCAATGGACGTCCGCGCGCTCGACCAACGGTCGTCCGCTCCATTGATCTCTCGATCAATGGACGCCCGCGCGTGTCATGACAGTCGTCTAGTTTATTGGTGGACGTCTGTGCGTGTCACGACGGTCGTCCTCTCCATTCATGGACGTCCGCGCGCTCGACTCGTAATGGAATGAATACTGCTCTTCGCGGTCGTGATAGACTTCATAACGGCCCGTGGTCATCTGTCACGGCCCGTAACGGGAGTTGGAATCTGGCACCAAATCAGCTCTTGTTGCTGCTAACTGACGCATCACGGCCCGTAACTCGTGGTAACGGCTCGTGATGGCTGAAGATTCTTGTTTTCTTCCTCCAGAGCATGTCCATTTGTGATGCAATTGATTTTTATCATTCTTCCACCTTTCCATGTGATTTCCTACAAAAGAACATCAAACATGGGTAGATTCTGGACTTGAACAAATACAAACAAATAAAGATCGAAATAGATGCATGCTATATGAAAGTGGCTCTGAATAATGTCTAATGCAAGTCCTAAAATATGTTGTAAAATGCATGCATCAAGACCCTAAGATGGGTCTGCCTCCCAAAAGAGATTTATAGCTGAGCAGCGTCCTAGCTTTGCCAAATAGTCGGTTGCACTGTTACATTGTCTATAAACGTGTTTACACTCAAAAGAAATAAAATGTGTGATAATGTTCCATATGTCTAGCATAAGATTTCTGATTCGCCATGGGCAGTCTCCTTCTTCAATATGAGGATCAAAGGGAGTGAGTCTATTTCAAACGATATGATGAACCTTCCTTTTTCCTTGCATTTCAGGAGACCGCACCACAAAGCCCATGCCTCCGCTTCCAACGCCCAAGAGAAGCATTTGTTGTGGTTTCTTGCAAATACAAGATCCCCGTTAGATGCTCTGAGAATGTATCCTGCACCTCCAACCCCCTTTGTTTCAATGAACGAACCATCTGAGTTTAGTTTGAACTCAGCAGAGGTTGGAGGCTCCCACTAGACCCAAATTGGGTCCTTTTGGGGATGTCCCTCAAGACTTTGAGATGCAACATTTTCATTGAAGCTTGCCAAGACTCTCTCCCAGACAGCCTTAATGGTGAGCCTGTGAGAGCGAAAGTGGATATCATTTCTATGAATCCAGATACCCCAAAGACTGAGAGCAATTAGTGATTGCATGTGTGCTTTGGAGGAGGGAGTAAGGTGTTCTCCTTCTGAAATCCAGGATCCTTGAGGCCAGAGATGAAAGCATTCAAAGGTGTAGTCAAGGTTTGCTGGAATAAAGACCATATATGTAAGCTAGCAGGGCAATTGAAGAAGATATGGTTAATAGATTCTACTTCAAGGCCACATAGTGTGCAGGAGGGGTTAATCGAGTGATCAAACCTATGCAGCATCTCTTTTGTAGGGAGTTAGCAATGTTTTAATTTCCAGAGAAAGCTTTGGATCTTAGGTGAGATTTTGATATTCCACAATTGCTTCCATCCAGGCCATGTCTCTAGGTTGTGGGAAAAAGTCGGCTCCTCAATGAATTTGTACATTGACTTCGCATGGGGAATGTCATGGTTATCAGCATCCCATATGCATGAGTCATCCTAGGGACATGCAGGAATGTGAATAAAAATGATGAGATCTATTAAAGTAGTGCCAAAATACAAATGTAAAGCAAACAAGTTCCATTTACCTTGATGACTCAGATCACAAACATTCATTTCAATTAACACATCATTAGCAACCACAAAAGTAGGCTTTAAAGCTAAGGGCATACAGAAGAGCCATGGGTCCATCATTACTTTTGTGGTGGTTCCATTACCAATAATGTTTCTGATCCATATTTTTATCCTATCCAGTGTCCTAGTGAGTATTTTCCAAGACCAAGCCCCGGTGTTAAGTGAATTAGAGCAGGACCAAGGGTGGATGGTTCCATATTTATTGGTAACCAATCTTACCCACAGGTCCTGAGTCTCATCCAATACATCAAGGGTTTTTCTTGCTAGCAATGAGGTTCTTATTAGGTGAATGTTCCTAATTCCTATGCCACCTTTTTGTTTAAGCAACTGGACTGTGTTCCAGTTGATGAGATTCATTCCTTTTTTTGGTACCATCTGAGGACCATAGGAAGGCTCTTGCCTGCTTTTCAAGGCTCTCAATAAGGCCATTCGAGATGTAAATAGAGCTCATTGAATAATTTGGTATTGTGTTTAGGTCAAATTTGATTAAAGTAATTTTACTTGCTTGGGTTAATTTTTTTTCCAACCTGGCAGAAACTTTATTAGATAAGAAAGATTGTTCCCCGGAAGTTAAGGATTTATATGATATGGGTATCCCTAGTTAATTGAAAGGAAAAGAGCCAACTCCCATGTTAAGAACCCTTCTGATTTTGTTCCTTCTGGATATGTTGAACTTATGAGGCAAATATAGCTCAGACTTAGCATAATTAATTCTTTGATTTGTGAGATGTCTATACAGACTGAATATTTTCTTTAGTTTTTTGCAATTTGGGATTGTGGCTGCTAATGCAATGAGTATGTCATCACAAACAAAAGGTGGCTTAGGAAAAATTGGTTTAAAGTGAATGATTTAAGGGAGCCACACATCTTTGCTTGTCTCATAAGTGTGGTGAAGATTTGTGAAATAATGATGAAGAGGTAAGGTGAGATGGGATCCCCTTGTCTAACTCCGTTGGCGCCGGTGAAAGGTTGTGATGGTGTTCCATTTATGCAACATTTGAATATAGGGGAAGAGATACATAATTTGATCCAAGCTATAAATTTAGAAGGAAAGTTCATGAGTCTTAATGCAATTAATATGGCTTGCCAAGACACCCTGTCAAAAGTCTTTTTCATATCTATTTTGATCAACATATTTTTAACCCTGCCAGATTTCATAGAGTGAGCCACCTCTTGAGCAATTAGGATATTGTCCTCAATACATCTGTTTTGGACATAAGCTATTTGCACTGGGTCAATGAGAGCATTTAAGATTTTCTTAAGGTGGTTTGCAATAATCTTTGAGGTTATTCTATACAAAACATTACAGAGTGATATAGACATGTAATCTGAGATTGAACATGGGTCTTTTTTCTTTAGAATGATGACGAGGGTGATTTCATTCCGGCCAGTGGGTAAGATCATTATCAATAAGACCAAGACCACACAGATACTTGACATAGGCAATGGAATAGCCCTCTTGATGCACGCTAAGACCGCATAGTTACTTGACATGCGCAATAGAACCTTTTTCATGCACGCTAATATTTACCTTAAATTTATATTATTATTGGATAGGTTAAACAAATTTCTAACACAATTTTTTCATGAAATATCATTTATTTTAATTTTTAGACTTCTAAATTGTTATATAGAAATTCGTTTTGCTAGGAAATTCAAATTCATGTTTATATTCCGCTACATTTACATATATGAACTTCACCCCAGAAAACATTAGAATCTACAAAAGTTGATATTTTTATTTTAAATAATGTACATTACATTCTACAAAATGACAAAACATTTTTCTTTTCCGATCGAGACTCATCGGTGTCCATGACTACTAGCACCCGATTAATCTGGTGTTCGAACATGGACGGCAAGATAAATCCTAACCAAATTGACGACTCCGGAGCTTGAACTCGAAACTACTAATTTTCGATTTCTCAACCCGAAATACAGATCCGCTAATCATCTGTGTCAATCAACTTCTAGCTAAATGGGAATGTTGATGCCGAAAGAGGAAAAAATAATCATTGTCATATGAAACTTGAAGAATTGGCTCTGCTGCATTCCTCAACAGACTGTTACATACAATTTAGGACAAATAGTGCAACACCATGACTCTCGACTGCGAGCGATAGCGTACGGTTTACTTTTCCAAGATCCTTCCTACTCCATATTTCTGTGCAGTTACATGGACCTCCTCTGTACGGTAAGACATTATCCACAGCTTTGGTCACATCAGAAATTTTTGCAGACATCACGGTCATGACAGAATTAAGGTTGAAGAATGAGAGGTATATTTCCCCTGCATTAGCAACCAAAAAAAAAAAAAGAAAAACAAAAACTGTAAGTTAATATGAGGCATGCACTAGCACTTCATTAAAAACTATGATCTTTTATAGTTCAATAGCTTTTTACAAAATGGTGAGGAAGATTCATCAATCCTACTCTCTTTTTTCAAGACAACCTTTGCAGAAAAAACAGTTGAATTACCTTTTCTTCCAGTTGCTATCCAAGAGCGAGTTCCTCCATTGGCAACAACAGCTGCATCAGAGGTTTCAGTTAGCTATCATCTCCTTGTAATGGCCTCATCAAAGTGGAAACTTTATGTAAGATTACCTTTTCTCGAGTTCATTGTCGCACACATGCCAGAATAGCTATTTACAAGAGTTCCATTGTTATTTAACCTCCAGATCTGCAGATTAAGGACAATCAGGCCTCAGCATTTTGATCCTGATATACATATAACCGCAGTAAGCTTGATGTATATACAATTCATCTGGGAAATGCATGTCAATCTAGTTCTTCCCCTATCATGAGATATCTAATGGATACAAAAAAAAAGATGCATATAAAACTCGAGCGATGTCCAATATTTGGTTATTGTGAGTCTACTCTCACTATTTTGTGAATTTGTGATTGTTGCTTCTTGCATATTTTTATGACAATAATTTGATAATGATTCTTCGAATTGTATTTCTTATTGATGTAGCTTATACTATGTATTAGGCTTTTGTTGAAAGTACATGTCTGTAGGGTGTATTTCTTTCGTTCACATCTCGTCCAGATTATCAACTCATTCGGAAGCCAATTTGAACCAAATTGCATTAGAGGTCCTGCTGATAAAATACCTGAGTGGCATGCATCTTACATCTGGTGAATGAAGTGCCTTCTGTTTCTGATGCACGAAGCTTTCTTCCGGAGGCGGCCTCAAGGCAGGCATCAGAGACATATTTTGCTAGCAACTGAAACTTTGCAGGGTACTGCTGATTGTATGGCATGTCTTCATCCCTTTAAGAATACAAAAGATAAAGTAATAAAATCACAAATTAGTACACTAAGAACTAAAAAAGTTAAAGATAGGTTCTTACAATGCCAAAGTATACCCTTTCTTTCTAAAGCAAAATGGATGATTACTGATACTCTTCATATTATAGTTCCAGCATATTTGACTTTGGCCGTTATGTGTGGCACTGGACCAGCCTGTAGCTAGCTCACTGCCACATCTGGTAAGGCCTGGCAATTTGACTTTAGGACTATCAAGAACATCTTCACTTGACGTCATCAGGGAACGAACATAATGTTTAATTCCGACATATTTTTTAACGGAAACATGTGGAAACTGCACAAACAATCATTATCGATACTTAAGATACTTTTCTGTAGGTGAAGCGAGTATATAAAAAAAACTTAGATGCATACGATCAGCGAGAAAAATTACAAATGGTCAGGAAATCTCCTGAAAATATTTAGGAATCAGATGTACAGAATACCTCCATATTGTTTGCACTATAAGAGTTGATCTCCAGTAAGGTAGGATGTGTGATAAGATTATATGTATCTAAGTCAAGATGTCTTAGATCTCCTCCATAAATTAGAGGAGACTTAGCCATGCACCAAAGGGTCATCTGTTTCAGAGACCATTTACATGAAGTAATTAATCACTCGTAAATACAATTGGCAAAGAACGAATATAAGCTTGACAAACCTGGGATTTTTGTTCAATAGGAGTGAGATTACATTTCCTGTGAGGGCCTATGTTTGCATCTGATTCGGTCAAGCAAAGAACATAATTTTTAGAACTAGTCAACAACATATTTCATCACTTTAATGATGTTTCTTGGGAGGAGGTTCCTCCTTGGTCTTCTCAATCTTTTGTACCATGACAATTCTGGCATCTTAGTCAATAGATAACTTTGTTGAAAAAAGAAAGAATTAATCTAAAATAGTAAACATGAATAACAAGGAATTCAGATATTATAAGCATGATGGACTTCTAAACATAAACACCTTAAAGCATGTAGAAATTATTTTTCAAAAAATCTAGTTGAGAAACTAAGCAAATTATATTTTCTTTAGTTAGAACATTCATCTATAATTTCCTCCATGGAATACCATTTTCCATGAAATAAGCGAGATCCTTCTTGGTAGACATCTCTGTCATAAATTCAATATGTAACTCTTTTCTTTTTTCTTTTTTTGTAAAATCAGTTTCCTGTATAAAAGATGCATCATTTATTTACTTTAGATTTTCAATAGATTAATTAAGAAAGGTATGTTCTTTTAGAAAAAGAGCCTATCATCAGCAATATAATCAGAAAAGTCCTTAGACAAAGCTGTGCATATTAAAGTGACCTAGTTCCCCACTATCATCAAATCTGTAGTTTCTGAAACCTTTCAGATCAGATATTAGCCTACATTAAGATATTTTCTCATTTTGACTTAATGATCCCACAATAGATATCCTTATCGTATTTTCACATCAATGTTCTTTGTTTCTTGTCTCAACTTATAACAAGGCTACAAGAAATTACTGTAGTAGTAGTTCTTCTAGTATCTGTACCTTGGAAACATCTATGAAGTTGCTTTAGTCACAATTATTTTATTATCTTTACATCTAAGATCTTAGCAGAGAAAAGTAGGATGCAAAAGGATTAGGTCATCTACTAAAAGAAATTTATTACTCGGGTCAGTAAGCCATCCAAATGGTAGCATGTCCAAGTCCGGCCAGGACTTTCCATGTAACCCTTCAGCTCCAATTTTCTTCGCAGCAGCAAAATCTCTGAATTCGACAAATGATCATTTCCAATCATGTATATATCACGCAAGCCGTATACAGTGGAAAAGCATGATTAATTTGCAAAGGACTGTTACCACTGTGAAACTGGAGCGAACTTAAGGATAAATATATTTTGAAGGCCAATTAAACTTACCTCGATGCATTGAAGTGTGATGCAATAGCTTCCCAGTTATCCCAATCATCTCCAGTTATCCTGTACATGTTTACTATGTTACTGATGATATCAGCCATGGACGGTATTGCTCTTGTTCCAGGTGAAATTGAAAACACAACTGGTCGTTCAAGTTCTTCCAAAATCTGCATATTTTATTGATTCTGTTAACTTCAGATGACATCTTATTAGATCCATCATGAAGGCATCAGTCCATTTACCTCTGAGACTGTAATAATTTCTTTGGAGTCAAAATCGTCTCCAAATACACAATCAAGCTTCACTGAGAAGCAAATCGAACAACGAAGATCAATAAAAGAATAGATAAGGTACATAAAAGATTAGCTACATTATCCTACTTTTGTTGTCAATCAAGAACAAATAAGATAGCTTAGTATCAACAACTGCAAGAAATTCAATAAGAAATGGGACACATGTTTGATTTAGCATGCATTCATCAACTAGTAGGAATCTTATCATAACCACTCAATGGAAAATCTCAAAATAAATAAGCGAGAACGTTGTCTATTACCGAAGTCAACACCCCATTCAGCATATTGGTGATATAAAGATCTCAAGAAGGCTTTTCCAGCTCCACTATCCGTATCAACGCTCATAAAGCCTTTCTTCAACCATGCACAAGTCCTATCCGTCATTCCTACATCTTTCGCTGACCATTTTTGACCAGATTCTTCATAGGCAGCCCCCTGCACAATTCAATAAACAAAGGACCAGTAAAATATTGGGAAGGAGTGCCAATTTGATTTAGTTTTTAGTTAATGTTCATTGCATAAAAAACTCCAAAATTGAAGTAAGATTAATAATCTTCAATCTTAACATCAAGTGGATCAAAACATTTTGGACGTCATTGACATAATTTAAATGTTCCTTTAGGATTGCATATTGTTTCTTACTATATGACAACCTTATGAGTTTACAGCTTATAACTTCCTATTATAGCACATTGTAACTGTTCAATTCATCAAAGTAAATTGTTACTTCTCTAAAAGATTGGACAGAAATACAAAGGGGATTGATGAAGTTAAAGAAACTTCGAGTTATATTAGTCGAGTCTTTAGACTTGAAAAACAATAAACTATTTGTATAAAGATACAAGTTGTACCGTGTTGACATCCAAGATGGGTGTATTTAAACTGACAGCTTGCGTGCTTATTCCTCTCATAAGATGAATCCCAAACTTCAATCCCAATTCATGAACTTTGCTAGCAACTTCTGTGAATCCTTTTCCACCTTCAGATGATGGCCACCTCTCAGGGTCAGGGTATGGTCGACCCCACTGATCAATGTGATCATTACCAAAGGAGTCAAATGGGGCACCCTCGACATTCTTCCGATACCATAGGAAGTCCACCACAGCATACTATATGTATAGAAAATCAATAGACAGTTCTATCAACATTCATCATGAAATGGCATCTCGTGCTACTACACTATTTGCAATCTATAGACTCATTACAAATTTCGAAACCTGACCTCAAATCCAAATTGGTGTAGTCTATCAGCCATGATTTCAGCATTATGCAGAAAAGCTTGCTCATCAATAACCCAAGAGAAAGAATCATAGGAGTTCCACCCTCTAGGCGGAATGCTTGCGTAATCAGATGCACCATCTACCTCAGTCACTACTCTGCATGTTTGTCAATCCAAGAATTGATCTTTCTTCAACCAAAAGCATTGGTCGTCATAAGCCAAAGGGAAAGATAGACAGCTTTAAAGAAAACATACAAAAATCACCATTCTAGTATATTTTAAATTTTAATATGACAGGAAAGACCTATAACTTGTGATAACCAATAATTACATCATTCTGAAATGTTTGCTCTAAAAGGAAAAGAAGAAAACTAGAACATAACGCATCATAATAATTATGTGAATAAAAACATATATCACACACCAAGGGTTTTTTTTAGAACAGATTAAGCATAATGCTCCTCAGAAAGAGTACAACTCAATTATAAATAAGAAATAGCTTATTTCTCCTGCATCATGCCAACAAAACCCATTTAGACAATCATCTTTAACTCCTCTAGAATATTATCATGCAGAAGAACAGAGAAGTAAGAGTTAAGACAACTTCACCTCCATTTTTTTAGCACCCATAAGAAGATTAGGAAAATTCCCTTAAAAAGTTTGCTTTTTTAAGAAAAGATGACTCATAAATTACAAATTCCTGGATAGATGAAAGAGAACAGAAGAGCATTTGCACATTACTGACCTGTAGAAGTAAATGGCGGCCAAGAGCAGAATCCAGGCGAAATCCTTCATGGCTTTCCAGGGCACTGCATCTAACATTGTAACAGTAGATTCAGCCGGGGAAAAACACGCACCGAAAGAAAATAAAAAAAGAACTGTTGGGAGGTAGAAAAGGTGCACGGTGAGTCACTGAGTTGGGTGGTTAACATTTAAACATGAGATGCCACGTGACCTTCAGAACAGAGCGCAAAATGTGAATTCTTCTTGTCTTTTAAGAAAAAGGATATTCTCGTACCATAACAAAAAAAGGAGGACGAATTCTGTAGGCATATATATTACCAACAAATCAGGATTTTACTAATAAAATTAATCCGGAAAATATTGTTAAATGAGCGTAATACATTAATATATTTTATAAAAAAACTATTCTGATCTATACATATTAAATCAGACCGATCGGTTCGACCGCCACGAATCAATGCCTAATTCGGTCGCAACCCAAAATCAGAAATGCATTAAAACCGGATAAAATCGGATCAATCATCAAAAACTGGTGGACCGGTAAATCGCCAAAAATCTGGTTCGATATTAAATCAGGAAAAAATTCAAAAACTTATTATAAAAATGGAAGGAAAAATGTTATAAAAGGAAAATAATCAGAAAGAAAATTGAAAATAAAAATATATGGAAGGAGAATAAACATGGACAAAAAAATGGAAATTAATAAAAGAAAAGGTAGGTAAATAAATGAAAGATAAATAACATAACAGGAAAGTTACATGAATTTGACTTAAAATAATTAATACGGCTATTAGTATAATAAAATAATATATTAATCATCATGACTTTTCTAAACATTAAATCTATTAAAAAATAATTGGCAAAAACAAAATTGAAAATAGGAAATTAATGAGAGGTGAGTAAATAAGAAAAATAAATATAAATAAAAAGGTAAAAACAAATAATTTGAAGTAAATAAAAGAAAAGTCACTAATAATTTGTGTCAAAATAATTAATATAGCATTATTAGTATTATATAAATAAGTGCATATCAATCATCATGATTTTTTGTAAGTATTAAAATTTTGAAATATAATAAATAATTAAAAAAATTAACATAAATCAAGGGAAAACATATTGAAAAAAAGTAGAAACATTAGGCAAAATGAAAATGAAAATGAAAAGATGAAGTAAATATATGAGGAAATTTGATAGGAAAAATAAAAAAGAAAGAATCTAAAAAGATATGAAATAAAGTAAACTATGAAGAAAATTAAGAGTGGTTAAATAATAAATTAATATGATATCATTACTATTATATAATAATAAATTAATATCCAATCAATCAACATTATTTTATATTTTAAATATATAATAATAATAATAATAATAATAATAATAATATTTTATCTAATTATTAGTAGGTATTATTATCTTTTTTATATATTATATAATATTAATTGTGTTACATATTATATAATATTAATTGTGTTATATATCACAATAATATTATAAATAATATTATTTTAATAAAATTCGATTTAATCCGATTGAATTCGATCTAATCGTGACTCAGTTGGACGTTTTTTATCCGATTATGAAAACATTGCGTATAGATGTAGTCAATGTTTATATTGTCGTTCAGAAAACTACTAATATCGCTTCTCACTTTTTCGTCTTATATCATTTTGTCCCTTTTTCATTTATCTTACTTCTTACTCTTGCTTTAAACTCTTTTTAACCTCTCTCATCTAAAATATTTTAACATAAAGACTAAATTTTATTTGTCAGTATAAGGATTTAGCTTTAAAATTTGCATCTTTTATGTTTTTTGGTTGATTTGAATGATGAAATATATTAAAGTCTTTATTTAACACAATTACTTAAAATTTGCATCTTTTGGATAAAATATATAATAATTAGCTAAAATATAACAAAGAGCATATATAGTGAACACTAAATAACTCTTTATTTAAAACAATTTAAATTTGTAATGCGTGGTGTTTCTATAACATATTTTTTATTTTAAACTTTTTGAAGACAATATTAAGTAAAGTTCTCAATTAATGAAATAGCATCATATTTTTTTATTATTGTATCATGAAAGTCAATATTACCTTCATTTTTATTTTTTTAACATTTTCCCATATTTATTCATCAAAGGATTATAATAAAATAATAAATAAATGATTTTTAACAATAAATCTAATTAAATTTATAAATGAGTTCAATTGAGAAAAACGTTTAGAATAAATTAGAAGAGAAGGTAAAGGTAAAAAAAGAAAATAACAATATGAGGATAATTTTTTTTCAAAGAAAACCAAGAAATTGCATTAATATTTTGTTTTGAAGTGACAACATAGTCATTCATGTCCAATGTTTTGAAATAACATCATGTTATTTGGTGCATTCTAATTTTTAGTAATTAATAATTTAAATCACCATTAAATATATTCACTTTATAAATAATCAGTAACATCACAATATTTGATTATTAATGTAACTTGTTGAATCTAGGATCTGCGAGTATTTTGAATGATCACAAATTTGTAAGTGAACTCAGTCTGTACTGATGAACTTGTTGAGTTGATTTCTGTAACAGGATATATTCAAGTTCAGATGAGTGGTCGACCTGAATTGAAGGAATGGACGACCAGTGCACGCGTAATTTATATCAGAAGAACTACATGTGTGCAGTGGGCGTCCTAAGTATATGAAGCGGCCGACCAGCAATAGCGGGAGAATAAATGTGAAGAGGAGCAGAAGCATAAACGGTCGACCAAATATGTAAAGAGGGCGACCGATAATGGAGGAGTATACATGTAGAAGAGGGGATCAGAGGATGATCGGTCGACCAAAGATGAAGGAGGAGCGACCG
>LTAE01008398.1:0-20649 GCA_001647135.1 Pontederia paniculata | reverse complement strand
CATCATCGGGCGACCTCTCCCGTTAAGCCATTTACTCCGGTCGTCCTTCCTTTATCTCTGGTCGACCGGTCAACCTCTGATCCTTCTTCTCATACATCCTCCTTCAATATCGGTCGACCTCTCTATATTCTTAGGACAACCGCTGCACACATATGCTTCTTCTGAAATGTCTTCCATGTGCATAGGTCGTCCATTCTTTTAGCTTTGGTCGACCTTTCATATTTTGAACCTGAATTACCCTGTTATAGAATTCAGCTCAACAAGTTCATCAATACAAACTAAGTTCTCTTACAATTTTGTGATCATCAAAACAATCTTGGGATCCTAGATTCAACAGTTTTGTCATGCGACAAATGTTAGAGGGTGGGATCTATATTTAAGAGGTAAGAATTACCACAAACTAGGATTTTATCAGTTGAACCATTTGATATATGGGGAGTAGATTTTATGGGGCAATTCCCAAATTTCGGCAAATATAAATACATATTATTGGCTATGGATTACATGACCAAATGGGTAGAGGTCATTCCCACAGTTAGAAGTGATTCCCACACTGTATAGAATTTTTTCAGAAGGATCATCTTTACTAGATTTGGAGTGCCAAGGGTAATTATTAGAGATGGAGACAAACATTTCATAGAAAGAGGTTTTAAAACTCTACTAAGGAATTATGGGATCACTCACAGGATAGCTACCCCCTGCCACCCTCAAATCTGTGGACAGGTGGAGGTTAGCAACCGATAGATTACATCTATTATAGAGAAAGTAGTAGCCACTTCGAGGAAAGATTGGAGCACTAAACTAAATGCGGCCCTTTGGGCATATAGAAGAGCATTTAAAACCTCCTTAGGAGCTACACCCTTCAGGTTGGTATATGGGAAGTCATGCCATTTGTCGGTTGAATGAGAACACAAAGCTTTTTTGGGCAACCAAACACCTAAACTCCGATTTAAAGGAGGCCAACGACCATCGACATATACAATTGCATGAGCTTGAGGAATTGAGAGTTGTTGCATACGAAAATTCAAAGATCTACAAAGAAAAAACTAAGAGATGGCACGACGAGAGGATTCAAAAATGAAGGTTAAAAGTGGGCGACCAAGTACTCCTATTCAATTCGAGGTTCAAGTTCTTTCTAGGGAAACTTAGATCAAAATGGACGAGCCTTTTTAGAATTACTAGAATATTTCCCTCAGGTGTCGTAGAACTGTTAAATAATCATGGGGAACTATTTCGGGTGAAAGGACAATGGGTCAAGTTATACCATGAAGCTTCACCTTTGGAACACCCGACTTACATCTCCTTGGGAGAACCACCACAAAGCACATGACAGATTCAACTAGAACTATGTCCAGCCCAGAGACACTAAACTAGGGTGCTCACTAGGAGGCAACCCAGGTTTACTTTCTAACCCCTAATAATTTTCTGTATTTGTTTCTTTTAACTTTAGGCAAATGGATCAGGGCATGTGAACTGCTCCAGAACTCATTGGGGGCACGTTTCCATCATCATTCTGTTACAAGACAAGGGACAACGTTGTTTCCTGTTCAATCAGTGGTGTCATGCAGATATAGTGGGCCCAAGCTTGTCGTGATGTGATCGTTGCATATTTCTCTCTCCACTACTTTGAACACCACCTATTACCCCCCGCATCACCCACTACCAGTACGACAACACCTCAGACACACCACCCTCAAACCCAAATCGCCACTAAACCCTAACCGCCGACCCTTCATCTTCCACCAGTCTGGCGTCTTCCAACATTGAGATAAAAGGATGATGGTTGCCACAAAAAGACAAGCTACCGGCCACACTGGCGCCCGAAGACAAAGAAAGGATCTATAGGGTGTTCGTCAATGAATCCAATCACCTATGGAGGAGGCAGCACCCCAGCCACACCTATATTGCCGACTTCTACTTCTACGCCATCTCACCCTCAACGACCACCTTTATCTCCACTAGTCCGACAAAAAGTCGTCGTCACTAAGCGCGTCTAGATGCCTGCGAGCAAGCGGCCTTCTGCATCCTCCTCCCATTCCTCTTCAAGCTCTAACAAGTCGCCACCGTCTGCGACACCATTGGCTACTCCGTCTTTTAAACTCCTGATCTTTCCACCAACAACTCCGACCATAACATCTCCATCACAAAGCCTAGACACCCATCCGATGCTTACAAAACACCACCTCAATCTATAGCTAACATTGAACCCCTTCCCGAAACCCTGACCTCAATTCTAGCATCACCACGTATAAGTCTCCCTCCAACGGAACCTACAACGCCAGCGGAGGCCCAATTTGTCACCACCACCCGTGCCCCGACCCCTCCACCTATTTCAGTAGCATGTGATCCTCCCCTACAAACTGCAATACTGACTGCAGTGTCTGAAAGAGCCATCTTTGTTGAATCATCATCTTAGAAGTCTATTGACAGATCAGCTACCCTTGAGTCTTCACGAGAGGCCGCTCCTACCCCGAAGACACAATCCACCAGCCAGATTCTTCATCGCCCAGGACAACTCATCTTCAAAGACTCGAAGCACGAACATCGTCACCGCATTTTGAGCAATCGAGCCTTCCATCCAACTAAATTCCTAGACTTGGATGCTATGAAGAAGCTTGGATTTTATGAAGACTTCAAGAAACTGACCGCAGGGATGCACGCATATGATTTCTTCCTTCAAGGATGGGATACATGCCAGGCTA
The DNA here is from genome assembly GCA_001647135.1 of Pontederia paniculata. Lineage (NCBI taxonomy): Eukaryota > Viridiplantae > Streptophyta > Magnoliopsida > Commelinales > Pontederiaceae > Pontederia > Pontederia paniculata. The sequence continues at coordinate 17,947 of LTAE01008398.1, read as the reverse complement.
TAGCAAACGAGTTCTTCAGCAGTCTAGAGATCGATGAGGATTACCATCATGTACAATTTCGTCTATTCAATAAGGATTTCAATTGGAATTTTGATCATATTGGAAAGGCGATGGGTTTACCTTCTACAACTGCCCCGAAGCCATGTACCTACGATCCCAAAGTAGTTTGGAAATGGATAACTGGTCAAAATGAGCTGCAAATCAAGCGCGCCACATCCACGTGTATCAGAAACTTGGTCATCCGATATTTTCATAGGGTCCTAGCAAACACCCTTCTCGGCGCACCAACACCGAGTCAAGTGTCAGAGAGACTGAACTATTCATCATTTGGGCTTTTCTGCGGCAGCAAAAGATCGATCTTGTGGGCATATTTCTAACTCCTACATGATGGCCCGCCAAGACAAGGGGACTATGGTTATAGGTAGACTGCTAACACCTATTGCGAAAGCATGCAACGTCTACATTAAAGCCCTAAAAGACATTTCAACTAGGGGGACACTGGATTTGAAAAGTTTGCTACAAATGAAGATAGTGACTTGCCGCCAAGGTGTATACTACTTACTCAACCGCAGGGACCCTTATCACGACATCAAGTTACCTAACCTTGCCCGCACAACAGTGACAAAAGAAGCAAAATTTGTTGCTAGAGGAGACACATGCGACTGACCCCACCTCACCAGCCTCTGCAGTAGTTGTCTCTGGATTAAAAATGCTATCAAAAGGAAAGAGTAAGAAACGTTCACCTAACCCTACACCCCCCACCACCAACAAAAGAAGGAAGACAACCGCAGCGACCCCAACTCTAGCTTACATCACCTCTCTGATCGAGAAGATTAGGATTACTCCAGCCAAGTCTGACCCACCTCTACAAGGAGGAAGAAGCCCACTCAGGAAAAATCTACCCCCACTCTAGTTGAACATCAAACTACCCCCATCCCACAAGAAGTTGCTACTCTTGCTACCTCCACCATCAAGGAAACAGTTGACCTTCCAGCAGCCCCCACCCCAACAGAAGCTAACACCACTGCAGCTACCCCCGACATGTACGCCTACCAGATGGCGAAGCAGAATGCACTACTCTCAACCATCCTAGGCCAAAATATCAAGTTGAGGAAGGAGAACAAGCACCTCAGTGGTCTCTTCCAGTCAATTGCTAACAAACTGGAAGTCACTATCGTTGGCCCCAACTCCTCAATTGCAAACCCTTAGAGAATTTCTCTCCCTCATTGATGCAACATAAATCCTCAAATAAATCCACCAAATCCTCAAATAAACCCTTAGGATGTTCAAACAAATTCACCTCATATAAATCCTCAAATAAGATGCAATATTGTGCTGCAAACCTAAACTATTGATTGCTTATTCAAGACCCACCAATAGGCCACACATCCTAAATCTTAAACAAGTATTCAAACTATGATATGTAATGGTAAGAATTATATTTCTAGATCAATCCTTCCTACAAATCAGATCTTAAAACTCTTCTACACTAACCAGTTAATAAAAGATATTTAAAATTATCTTAGAGGAAAAACAACATTAATAACACATCACATATTCAAAAAGGAATAATTTATTAGATCATCCAATCAACATCAGGGTTCACAAACTCCCTAAAACGAACTACTCACTACTAAAATCGTTCATAACTAAATAACATATGAAGTTCATCTCAGAAAAGACAAAAACTACGAAGGATGAAGTCGAACAGCCTTCCAGCGAATGCACTGTTCTTCCCTCCAATCCAGCAGCCTCTAGCCTTCATCTTCTCTTCTCCTAGGGTTGAATTAATTTCTAGCCAGCCCTCTCTCAATATTCTGAATATATCTTTTTATACTCTGCTCCCAAACTAGGGTTTCGTCATGACCTTCGGATCCAATCACGTTTTCTTCACCAATGGTCATGATAAAATCATATAGAAGTCTCTTATAACTCTTAAAAATATCTCTTAATCAGTCCTCCAAGGGTTCAGATCAATTGCACTTCTTCTAGGCCGTCAAATCTCGTGATAAACTCACGAAACGAAATCACGTATCGTCGTAACGGACCGTGAAGCTACATAACGGTCCGTAAGTTAACAATTTCTGAATAGTGTTCATACCTCGGCCCGTAACGAGCCTTCACGGCCCGTGAGTTGTGATTAGATGGGCGGCTTCTCGGTGTCATCATCGACTTACGGCCCATAACTAGTTGTCACGCCCCGTAACACTTGAATCTCCGCTCTGCTGCCCACTAGAACGGTCGTGATCATGCATGATGGCTCGTAAGTTGGCGACTTCTGCTGTCTAGGATATCGTCACGACCCGTAAGACATCATAACAGCCCGTGACGATCAGAATGATCTGTGTTGGAGCCCCTGTGAAGGTCGTGATATTAAGTTGCGGCTCATGAAATCGAACTTGGCTGCACCTCTGATCTCATCACAGCCCGTGACAAATATCACGACCCGTAAATCGTGTGTAGGTCTGCTTCTCGGGGCGATTTCATCCACTTACGGCCCATAATGAAACATCACGGCCCGTAACAATTCCGTTGTAGCTCGGCATTGCTTCGGCAAGCGCCGTGATACGCACTTACGCCTCGTGATGTCATGTAACATCCCGTAATAGAGTGTAACGGCCCGTGACATCTGGGAACTCTGAATTGGAGCTTCAGCATAGGTCGTGATATCATGTTGCGGTCGTCACCTTCTGTATTACGGCCCGTTATACTGCATAACGGCCCGTGACAAACCAGTTGGAACTTCCAATGGCCTTTGGATAAGTCGTAATGGCATGTAATGGCTCGTGACAACTGATTTGCTCATTTTATACCATCATCACGGCCCGTAATGGCTTGTCACGGCCCGTGATGAGCTTGTAATCTTGTTCCCGTCAATTCTAGCCCTTGAAAGCTTCTCCTGAACTGATTTCCTACAAAATTAACATAAACAAGAGTAGAACCATGACTCGAAACAATATGAACAAAAAATGAACTAAATGGATGCATGCAACCTGAAAATGACTCAAAATTATGCTTAATGCAGGTCCTAAAATATGTTATAAATTGCATGCATCACTCACTTAGATTGACACTGAGGACAATGTTGAATTTAAGTTTGGGGGAGCCAGTGGTATGGTCACTCTTCTCAAACTCCAATTCATTTGAGCTACCATGCCTACCTTTTGATTTAAATATGTATAGAAATTTTGAAGTCATCCCTTTTGCAGCATGGCAACATTTTCACAAACCTCTTCCTCCCAATCACATTATGATTTTGGCATACACATTCCTGAGCGCTTACTCAGCCCAGGATAGAAAACACTATGTAACCTTAGTGCTTTTACACTCTCACCCCCAATTTGTCAGAACCCTCGGTCATTCTTAATTAGATGGAACCAATACACATAACTGCTCCCAAATAAAACCAAAACTCATAGCAACTAGATGACGCCCTGTTCATGTCACTCTCTAGTTCTTTTTCAAACCTTGTATCCATTGTTGGTTTATTCTCAGACAAAACATGTATATATATTCTTCCATAAAGAGGGTTAGTAACCCCATTCAAAAAAAAAGAGAAAGAAAAGGGTTAGTAACCTAGATAAAAAAAAAGAGAAGAAAAATGGTTAGTAACCATATTTGAAAAAAAAATTGTGGGTTAGTAACCGCATGCGAAAAAAAAGAAAAAAAAAGGAAGAAACAGGGTTAGTAACCCATTTGTGTTAGTGAGTAAACCAACATTACTTCTACTTCTTGTCAAGGATTGTAAGTCTAGAGAGAGGGGTTGTGGGAAAGGATTATCCAGTTTGCATCATTAGTTGTGCACTAGGCTTGAGTTTCAGTGGTTCTAGGAGGAAGCTAATTGGCTAAGAAAACGCATGATGACTGGGGATATCTCACCAACTAGGGGGAACTGTATAAGTTATTATAGGATAATAGTGTGGCCGATTCGAACTGCTATTTATTTTACCTTAATTTTTCCTGATTCTTTGCTTGAGTAAAAGCAAAAGCCTAAGTTTGGGGGAATTATGATGACAGGGAATTTACTCCTTATTTTTCTTTGCAAAGACTACACTTTTTCACGAAATTATACATCATTTATATATATTGCTACACCTTTTTACGTTCTTTGCATCGTTTGAAATTCCTTGGACATAATGCACATTTTCTACCCCCATGATCCTTTTTGTAAAGTCTTGAATGATTTACGCTTGATTTCCTGCAGGTATTTACCCAAGGCCTACCAACACGTGTGTTGTAAACTATACATGGAGGAACATGCGCTGAAGACTAGACCTAGGGGTATCTATTGCCACTACCTGCCAAAAGCTGCTAGAAGACAAAACGCGAAACATAATATGGAGATTCTTCTGCCAGTTTGGGTGGTCCAAATGAGGAAGGTACCTAGGTAGTTTTCATATAATATTGACAAGACTGTAAAGAGGACAAGTGGCATTGAAGGATTGGGCAAGAGGAGGAGGATAAGAGGCCGAAAAGGAGGAAGGTGGAAGGGTTTCGTTCTGCATCCGGGTAGGAAGCATCGAGTGGAGCCGCCACCATTGCTGAGAAGAGAAGAAAACCAGAGCTGAAGCATGAGGCCTTCGACACTAAGATTTGGAGAGTATCATTGGTTGAAGCATTGTGATTCTTACTTGTATTAATCTCCAATGATGAACTCTTGTATTATCATGTTTGTGGTGTGTTTGATGGTTGTTAGAGGCTAAACGATTAGGCTGGGACATGGGATGATTTGAGAACACCTACTTGTTATATGAACTTATCTTTTAATGCATTTGAGTTTTCGTTCGACTTTGCAATCTTCCCTTTTGTTATGTGTTTTGTGTATGCACTGATTTTTATGATGTGACACACAAGTTGTATGTTCCACGAAAGTTGAGATCCGAGAGACTCAACCCATTCCATTTGGGAATATATAGATGTGGTTCTCGCTATTAACGTTTTGCATATTTGAGTTTGAATGTCGTAGGCTATTTGTTATCTCATTCCCGATGGAAGGTTGGGATCCGAGAGGCTTAATCTCTCCATCGAAGTAGAGTAGTAGTAGCTCTTATCTTTGTATCTCATATTCATGAGGGATCGGGATCCAAGAGGATCGACCCCTACATCTAAGGTACTCGTGGGGATCCGAGAGGCTCCTATGGATATCCAGGGAAGATTGGAGAGAGGTTATCCATGGCGTTCGAGAGAGTTATGGGAAAAACCTCTAGGAATTTAGGCTCAAGCCTTGACTGTGAGAGTAGCTAGGTTTGATTCCTTAATGTCTCAAGTCGACATTATTTGAGTTTCACGTGTTCATTAGCAAGTAGGGTTCGAAAATGATTCTCATATCCCGGCTATTTTCCCTATTTGAGTGATTTGATCTTGCTTCATATTGGTTTTGTTTCTGTTTATCTAAAAACCTAAAAACACCAAAAATATTAGTTTACTTTTCTTTTCAGATTTTAGTCTCAGTTTACCTAAATTTCTGCACAAAAGATATTTCTCCTTGATTTCAGTTTGTGGTAGAATAAAGAGGTTAAGCTGTGAATTTTTTATTTCCTTGTTAATTGGACCCTAAAATACTACAAGGATAACCGTATACTTTCAGTTGGAGTTGTGTGCTTAGGTTTATTTTTAAGACTTGTTGATTGTTTTTTTTTTTTGTCCAGATGCCCCCAAGTGCAGAACTGTTAAGCATTGACGTTCTAAAACTTGGTACTACCTTCATTTTTTACACACAAATTTTTGCTCCTCTCATGTTGAAATATCATTGCCCCTGGAGTCATTTCACGGTCGTGAGCATGTCCAAAATAGAATTCAACTATAATCATCACGAGTTCTAAAGACATTATCACGCCCGTGAGCAAATGGGATAATAGATGACGATATAGATGAGGACATTCAGTCACGATGTGACAGACAAATCATGGGTTGTGATATGTTGCTGAAGAAAAAAGTTTATATTCGATCGCGATCGTGACATTTGGGTCACGGTCCGTGAAGGACTTGAAGACAAATCACAACCTTTCGATCATGACAATGAAACCAACTTCATGGGTCGTGAAGCCATGCCGATATTTCTTATTAGTTCCGATCACGATCATGAAAATCCTTTCACAGTCCATGGAAAGCAATCTAGGATTAATTAAACTTTCATTTTAAAGTCATTTAACCTTATCTTTCGGAGTTTTTTACCCGAGATTAAGTTAAATTTGATGGAAAATGAAGAAGCTGTCTATGATAGGACTCCTCAAAACTGATTGAACCAATTGAAAATGTATAAATAAACTCTCAATCCCTTATTCCAAGCATTATGTTTCAAACTTGGAAGAGCCTAACGCTGAATAAGAAGACGGAGTGCTGCAGCAATTTTTTTAAGAGGCGATCGTCGAGGTGTTGAATTTTTGAATTTCTTTTTAGTGAACTCCCTATGTATTCTCAGACTCATTTTCATGGAGAAATTTTAATGTAAAGGAAAACATATGGAACTCTTGTTTTTATTGGAATTTAATTTGCCAAATATCTTATGTGTATGAATGTTGTGTATAATGTGTTTTCATGATTTATCTAAGATTTTGATTCTTACTAGCATCCTGGATAGGAATAGTGATGTTTTAATTTTTTTTATTTCAAAGATTGATTTCTAAATTTTTATTCGAAGCATTGTATACCATTCCCAGGTAGCATCTTGAGAAGAAATGCATTATGTGTGAGTTCTATGAGATTGACATCCTGAATAAGAACAATCTACAGCTTAGGAAATACATTTTAATGCATCTCATTTTCTACTAGATTATATTGGCATCTTGGAGAGGACCGGTCTAGTCCATTAGGTTCATTTCTGGAGAGGAAATCAAACCTATTAGTATATCCTAATAGTCATAAGAATTTGATAAAACTAAACTTATCTTATCTCATCTTGATGCAATCTAATTACACTAACAAGTGCACTGATGACAAAAAAATTAGCCCTAAGTTCTACATGCAAAGTCACATTTTCACCATGGAATTAGAACCTTTATTTCGCATATCACCATACATTTTCATGTCTTTTGAATTTTTGAAACTTTCTAGATACAAATACATATTTTTACTCCCTAGACTCTTTTAAGTGAAATTACGAGTATCTGATTTTTTACTACAGGAACCTAGCTGAGGTAAACTTACACTTTTGAATGAACATCGGACCTGGGGACACCTGTACAGACGTTCACACCTTGATGCTAGAAGACAAAATACATAAAAGACAAAATATAACTGCCTCTTGTTAGAAAATATCTTTGTAATATTCTTGGGCATTTCTTGCAGGAAATGACAGGGGAAAGGTGTCAAAAGGGTTCCAATTCCGAGAGGAAAGGAGCCACCATTAAATAGATCTTGAAGGTTTTACTAGCGGAGGAAAGATCCATAGCTGGGTTTTATCTGGTTTGGTTCTTGATTGTAGCGAAGGAAGGAGAAGGATCCATAGCTCGCAGCTTTTGTTAGTATTTTGAATACAGGTTTTTGTTTCTACAATCGCTTGATGTCTGTAATAACTTTGATAGACTAAATGCTTAAGTTTGGATATGGGATGATTTGAGATCTCTATCTTTCTATTAAAACTACTCTATTTTATGATTCAATGTCTCATATGACTTTTCAATCTTCTCTTGCATAACGTGTTGATTTGTTGTTCTATTTCTTTTATGTTGCGAGCTGATCATGGTTCCTACCTAGTTAGAAGGTATGGGCCGAGAGGAGATACTCTTCCATTTGTGAGGAATAACGTGTAGCTCGTGTTTATAGATTTGTGACTGGATACTACATTACACCTTGTTGCAACCCTTGCCCGAGACGGAAGGATATGTTGCGGGGAACCCTACTAGGAGGAGAGTAGAGTTTTGAGAGGTGTGATTAGAATTCCATCCTCGAGGGCAGAGGCCGAGAGATAAAACTCTTTTTAGAGATCTGTGTTCGACCAAGAGGTTCTAATCGGATACCTAGAGTAGATTGAAGAGAGATTGTCTAATGCATCGAGGGATAGTGTATGAAAACCTCTAGGGATTTGGATTACATGCCTTGACTACGAGGGTAGCTGGGCCTGTTAACTTCATGTCTTAGGTCGTCTTTGATTGTGCTTATTGTTTTGGTAGCAAGTTAGAATTCAAAAGTGAATCACATGTCCTGGCTATTTCTCATATTTGAGTGATTCATCTTCCTTCGCATTTGTTCTACTCTTCTCATGTCAAATCTTAAAACACAAAAATATTTTGTTTTATTTTTCTTTTCATATTCAAGTTCCATTTCATCTAATTTTATGTACACGATTTTCTCTCTTTTGATTCGATTCATGGTTGGACATAGTAGTTGAATTGTGAATGTCTGATTTCTCTTGTGAATTCGATCCTAAAATACTACAAGGAAGATCGTATACTTTCAGTTTGAGTTGTGTGCTTAGGTTATATTTTAAGACTTGTTGATAAGTTGTCTCTGTTTGATTGCCCCCAGGTCCAGAACTATCACACCCTGAACTCTGGAATTAGGTGGCTTCTCACAATCACAACACAACATAGGTTTTTGCTGATCACGCACTAATCGTTCAATTAATAAAGTGATTAAGGGTAAAAATATCAAACCCACGACGACTAATGTAACTTAACCTATCTAAATTCAAAATAACCAGATGAGACAAGATAAGATCATATCAGATAAGGTTGGGAGATTAGGTGCTCTTACTATGTCATACTTGGATCAGATTAAAGCATAGATTGAATATAATAATGAATTTAAGAATTTGCCTAAATTTTGATCATCTAAATAGGTGCAATCACATGTCTTCAATTTAGATTAATTGAAATGTTAAAAAAAATCCACCCTTAATCAATTTAAGTCTAGGACGCATTAATGTTGCAAAACTTAAATTATTGGCCACATAATCAAGTCCAGCTAAATAGGCCACACAATCTTGAATTTCAATGAGCAATTAGATTATGACATGAGATGCTTTGACTTATATTCAAAGATCAATTTCTATAAATGCTCAAAACAATGAAATTAATTATATGAAATAGTCAAAAATTATTTCATGATCATCGCAAAGAAGAAAAGACATTACGAATAATAATCATGTTCAAGAGAAATAATTTATTAAGAAAAGTTCAACCTAACATAGAGTTCAATAGCGTTCCTTAATACAAAACTACTCCAAAAGACTAAAGAACATTATCAGAAAATAGGAGAAGTTCTTATCAAAAAGAAGGAAAAGGATTAAAAATCAAACTTTACCTTTTCTCGAATGACCCCACTCATGTCCTTCTTCTTGATCTTAGTAGAATTTTTTCAGTATCTGGCTCGGTTTTAAGCATCTCAAATGAGGCATTGGGGATTTATTTATAGCTTTATTTACATGTAAAGAGGGTCCTCGGATGATAAATCTCGGTTTCTATCACATAAAATTTAATCCATGGCTAAAATATCCAAAAGATAAACATCAAAAACACTTTTTCAACTAAATCCCGGAAAGTTTCATGGTCATGACAGGATTGTCCTAGTTGTGATCATAACTATCTATAATGGCAGCGCAACATCATGGTCTGTGAAAATGGTTTCACAACCGTGATTGTAAGGTGGTCTTGCCCAATATGTCATGTCTCATGAACTTGATATCACGTCGTGATCGTAGCCATGTCTCAGATCATATAACTTTCATGGTCATGAAATGGATCGCATGGTCGTAACTCATTAATGTTTGTTTTGTGCTCACGATCATGAATTAGTTGGTATAGTCATGACTCGATGCTTGCACGGTCGTGACTTCATATTCATGGTCGTGATTAATTGTTGCATCCTTTATAAATTAATCACTTATGGTCTTGATTTCTTTGTTATGGTCCATGATTCACTGGTTTCACGGTCGTGGCTTCTTCTTCACATGACTTTTCATCGTTTAGTTAACTCTTTCCTCTACGGCCGTGATATTGCCCATCATGGTCGTGACCAAATTCTAAAAAGTCTTTTGCCCTTGCGCTCACGACCGTGATATTTTCCATCACGGCCGTGATAATTTTTTTCTTTTAATTTTTGTAGAAATTATTTATCGAAAATTAAAATTAAAAATTAAGTAAAATGATGCATGTCACGAACAAATTTATAAAAAAATCAACGAAGTCTGTCATGAAAAATTATTTTAAAAATCGCATGCATCACATTCCGATCTAGTGCTTGTTTTCATCAAAAATATGAATTTATCTTTTATATTTTGCCAACCTTATATTTTTTTAATCTTTTTTATCCAAACTTCATGTCATCTCCTATTAGTTTGTGAGGTTAGATAGATACGAATTTAATCCTCATGAATATGATACTCTACTCATCATTTCTATTACAATCCCTTCTTACTCATATGTCTTAAACTTTTGTGTCACAAATCTAGTGAAGCTTCTTCTTCTATTATATTAATTGATTGTCCAATCAAATTCATTTGAGTCTTATAGAAGATACTTGATAACTTTCCTTTAGTAATAATCATGGATTTCTTTAATTTTCACTTTTTGTCACCCATATGATTGTGATAATCTTCTTAATACAAAAATTGAGATAAAATCAAATTATGACGCAAATCAGATATGTGTCTCATATTCTTTAGAATCAACTCACAATAAATATTTGTTTGTATACCACTGAAGTATTGTTTTAAAGGAGTTTCATGTTGTGAAGCACTTGAATCAATTATCCATTCTATCGAAAAACCCGTGAAGTTTTCATCTAAAATAAGTACAAGTTCACCATTTGATGTTACTATGGTTGTCTTCATCTTTCTATCTCTTCTCATTTTGTTGCTTCTTCGAGTCTCTACAATTTCATCTAATATTATATTCCTTACCACAATGATAACATGAAATATTCCTCTCAATTGTGATCTATCATCATGACTTTAGACCTCTCCTTCTATCTCTTCTTCTATTCTCTTTGACAAGAGTCTATGTAGTATTTTCTTTCTCATTCCTTTCCTCCTTGTTTCTCCATTGAAAAAAATAATGTTTAACCATGGAAAATGTCACAATACCATTAGGTTCAGAGTTGTTGAGTGCTATCATCAAGATATCCCATTAGGAATAATAATTCGTGCATCCCATCATTAAGAGCTATCTTCATTGCTCCTAATTGATTTACTAAATAATGAATTTCACTCAAGTGTTCAACGATAGAATTTCCATCTCAAAAGTTTAAGTTCACCAATTTTCTAATCACAAAGGTTTTATTCGGAGCTTTATTTCTTTCATATAAGCCATGCAATTTCTTCCGTATAACTTGCACATTTGTCTCTTGAGCTACATGATGAAAAACACACATTAATAAATTGTCTAATCATTCTAATTGTCTTTATGTGCATCTTTCTCCAACTATTAACATTTTTTCCTATTGCCATATTATCTCCTTATTCAATAGGATCAAACGAATCTTTGCAGTAGAATATCGTTCATCTTTGATTTTTAAATTGACTAATTATTCGATGACAGATTGATGTTCCCATTGAAAAAAAAAATCTCCATTTAATTCACACTAAAAAGGAATACTTGAATCAACCTTACTCTGATACAACTTGTTGGGAATTCTCCCTCTTGTTCGTATGTATGAATAAAATAATTCAAACCAACCATGCATATAAAATTATATCAAGCAAAAGAGACTCCAAATTTTACGTGAAAAAACCTTCCAACAATAAGGTAAAAATCATGGCATAATCATAGAGTAATTTTACTATATCAAGATCGAATTGCAAATTCTTTCAAATTTTGTCCAACCCCAAAATAATAATCAATAAAAATAAATAAATAAATATCTTCTGAAAAATTTTGAAATAATCAATAGGAATGATATCACCTGATTATTGTGATTTTATATTATCACAGTATAAAAAAGCCTTCAGATATCCTCCAAATTTGATTTTGTTTTTTATTCCTTGCTCTTCAAGAAGAATCTCTTCGCCTTCTAAATGCCTCTTCTTCACATCTATCTTCACCACCAAGAGATCAATCCCTCTCTTTTCTATTGCATGCATAGACTAAAAACATCAAGAGAAAAAACTTTTTTTCCACTCTTCATATGCCTCAACCTTCTCTTTTTTTTCTTCCACCATTCTCTAAGGAGAGAAAAATCATATTTATTGTATTTAGATGATATAATCCAACTTCAACTCAAACATCCAAGCTGATTATCTTTAGTTTAACTTATATCTATTTGGACTTTTCATGGGCTTAAAGTCCAATAGGATATGTCCTAACAAACAAAATCACAAAGGTAAGGAAAAACAAGAAGGAATAACACAAAACACGAATTAAGAAAGCCAATACTAATCAATATGTGAACAAAAAATTGATATTGATGTCATGGAATTTAAATGAATTCCAAAATAAGAATTTAACTGCAATCCAAGTCAAAATTCATGAAGAATGAAGAAAAGGTCCTCTCCTAAGGAGTTAGAAATCAACAAGGCATAAATTTACTTTTATAAGGAGTATCCTCTATCATTTATAAGAGGAATGCTAAACTTTCCCCAAACAAACTAAAGGCTGTAGGATCTAGATGCAAGAGGGGAGGGTGACTTGGTGTATTAAAACTTTTTTCTGACTTTACTCTATTAGGTTAGTTATATCAGCGGAAGCATACACATGCAAATATACACAAGTAGAAGAAGAAGAGAACAAAAAAATAAATAAGCAAACACAAAGGTTTATTGACGAGGTTCGGTCGAACTCCTGGCCTACGTCCCCACTCCGGTCTTCTCGAACTCGAGACCTCTGAAGATCACTGAACTCCTTCTTCAAGGACGAACGCTCCCTTACAACTTCTCCTTTCTCTCTCGAGGACAAGGAGACAACCTCTTACAAGTTCTCACAAAACTCACACTCCCTTCTATCCTGAATTCTTCACTCGAATCACAGAAGAGGAACTAAGGCTTTTTCAGCTCAAGCTCTCACTAGCTAATTTGCCAAAGTTAATTCCCAAGACTCTTGGGATTACAATATATACTATGCACTAACGACCTAATTCTCTCACTCAGAAAACTAGCCGTTAATGCAAGTACAGTACCCTTCACCTACTCCTCGGTAGCCTCTGATGAAGTCTCCACTTGAACTTCCATCTGGTGCCTCGGTCATCCACCGCTCACCCTCGGACGTCTGCAGTTCAAATGCTGAAGCCTTTGTCTCTCAGTCAAGCTTCTTCGATCATCCGCCAAACCTTTGGCCGACAGATCTTGACTTGAGTCTGAATCTTCAACCTGTCTCTGGTCATCCGCTGATTGCACCTCAATCTTCTCGGACGTCCACTCTTCGCACTTCATCTTCGGTTGACCGATCTTGACCTCCTCCAGCTTCCACTCATCTCTGGTTGATCGCTGATTGCACCCCAATCACTTCGGACATCCACTCTCGAGTGAAGCCATCTGTCAAGCTCCATCGGTCGTCCGCCAATCCTTTGGCCGACCGATCTTGACTTTGTTCCACCGTCTTCAACTGCTCTGGTCGTCCGCTGATTGGACACCAATCTCCTCCGACGTCCACTTCTGGAGTTGAAGACACCTCTCAAGCTCCTTCGGTCATCCTGCTCCTGTGGTCGCCCGACTTGACACGACACCTCCATCTTCAACATCTCTGGTCATCCGATGATTGCACCCAATCCTCCTCGGATGTCCACTCCTGAGTTGAAGATACCTATCAAGATCCCTTAGTCGCCCGCTCTTCATCTTCGGTCGACTGACTTGACACTGTACCAACTCCTTCAACTTCTCTTGTCACCCGCTGATTGCACCTCAATCATTCGAATGTCCACTTCTGGAGTTGAAGGTCTTCGTCAAGACCCTTCGGTTGACCGCTCTTCACCTTCGGTCGACCGACTTGACTTGTTCCATATCCTCTAACACACCTGTGGACGTTCGCTAATTCTGCCTAAATCCTTTGGGCGTCCATTCTCTCTTCTTCTGGGAACTTCGGGCGTCCACTCATTCCACACTGAGATCCTCGGTCGTCCGCTCCCTCCTTTTGATGTTCTTCAGACATCCTTTGACAAATCGTCAGATGCCTTGGATGTCCACTCCTCTCCTGTTAGATAACCTGGTCGACCGCTGCTTTGTCTCTTCATCCTTCGGACGACCTCTGACTCCTCATCAGTCACTCGCTCATCTTGCGGTCGTCCTCTCTTCCACTTTCCTCAGATCTAACAAACTCCTGGTCGTCAACTTGTCTTCTCACCAAGTACCTCGGACGACCTTTTTCTTCATCTGAAATCTATCGGTCGTTCGCATTCCATCTTCGGTCGACCGATCTTCATCATGTCATTAGCTTTGGTCGTCCGCTGCTTCAACACATGAGCCTTCGAACGTCCACTCCAGCCTTCGCAATATCTCGGTCGTCTATTGTCTTTACTCTGAAACCTTTGGACGTCCATTACCTTCCTTCACCTTGGTTCTTCGGTCGTCCTCTCTTCAACATCGGATGACCTCTCCTTTGCTTAGCCAAGAACCCTCTTCGACTAAGTCTCTTAACTAGACTTCCACTTCTCCTTGGACCACTCGTTCTCCATCCTCTTGTTGTATGTGTGAAACCCTCGGTCGCCCACTGTTCTTCATCAGGCGACCTTTCCTGTTCAGCCTTTGTCTTCGGTCGTCCTGTCAATATCTTCGGTCGACCGTTCAATCTTTGACTCCTCTTCTCAGATCTTTACCTTCAATATTGGTCGTCCACTTCATATGCTTTGGACGACCACTTGCAGACATAGGGTTCTTCTGATATGTCTTCTATGTGCATAGGTCGTATGTTCTTTAACTTCGGTCGACCTATCATTCTTTAAACATGAGTATCCTATCTTTCATAAATCTTTTCAACAAGTTTATTAGTCTAGACTAAGTTTCCTCACAAATTCGTGATCGTCAAAACAATCTCGGGATCCTAGATTCAATAATCTCTCCCTTTTTGATGATTACAAATTCATAAGGAGTGAACTTAGGGTTAGTTATAAACATAAAGCTTATACAAAAATTTAACTAACCAGAAAATGCTCCCCCTCAATCATATATCCCATTTTTCAGCAGAACTCTTCCCTCAACTCATGCATATTTTCAAGACATGTAAATCAGACATGCTCGACAATTTGTTTTTATCACTTTACATTATGAAACGTGCTTCATAAGGAATAATTGCAATGCAGATTTCACAAGCAAGTTCATTTCATTTCTGGAAAACAGACTCATACACATATTATTCGGAGCAACAACATATTCATTGCACATATTCAGATTCAAAATGTTTTAGTTACAACAAAAGTTTACAGTATAACTCTATCTACTTAAGTCTACTGATCCTTATCCTTCTTCCTTCTCGTGAAACTTTTTCCAAACTTCTTTCCAAAGGAAGAGGGAACTGTTGAGTCTTCAACTAATACTTTATCTGCTATTTCTTCTAAAATTTTATTCATTACATCAGCCATCAGAGTGTTGATTTCATATTCTTGTTCGGCACTTAGGTTTGGGAATGCTTCTTCTCTGTTGTTTCTGTCAGTTGCAATGGTTTGACCAGCTTGCATCTCAATAATGGCTTGGCTAGCTTCTACTTCTCGTGCAGAAATTCTCTCTTCACTCACTCCTGCACCTTGAAGATCTATGTCCTGGTCACCATCTTCCTCTTAAGACTATATTAAGATGGGTTCGTCCTGATCACTCTTCTGATTGTTCTCTCCCTCTTTGTAATTATAAAAAGGGAACTCTTGATAGGGATTGTATCCATGTTCCCTCATAAAATCCTCTAGAACATCCCAGTGATGATATGCTCGATTATGATGAACAACAAGATGTGTGCTAGTTTCACGACTGTCAAACTGCTTCTCTCGAACTCTCTGTAGTAACTCAAGAGCTTGACTTAATTGTGTTGTCATTGTGTTAAGCTGAGTTACCATGATGTTCATTTTGGTGCATAGTGGAGTCCAAGCAGTCCTCGATGGAGGCCATGTGGATGAGACAGTAGAAATGCCTCTGGCAGAGGAGGGAAGATCAGGATTTCCAGCATTAGAGGGGTCTTTGGAGGATTCAGGTAACTAACACCTAGTGTCCTGGGACTCAGAGTTAGAAGGAAGGTCAGTAGGTTGAGGAGATTCTTTGGTGAGTCCTTTTCGAGTTAGAGTAGTAAAGAAAATCTGATCATTTTTACTGGGAAGAAGAACATACTCATTTGCATCAAACTTGGACTGAAGAAAATTTTGAACTAAGAAGGTGATAAGGTTGCCAAAATACAGGCGAGCACCCTTGGTCCACTAGAATGAACTTTCTCCTTAGTTTTAATAATTTGATACATACTAAAATTACCTAGAGAAATCCTAGGAGTTGTTGGGTCTACCAAGTGTGCAAGAACAGCAAGGTCAAGAAGATTCACTCCTGTGTAGTGACTAGCTCTAGGTAGGATAACATGAGTGATTATGTGATGAATAGCCTTCATAACAGGTGAGAGGTATTTGTGAAAGGTTCCTTGGACGAAAGTATCGACTTGCCCTCCACTTACAGCGAGTGTATCTTGGTTTTGAGTGTAGTTGGTATGTGGCCAATGTATTGGAGCAAGGTTGATGTGGGAAAAATCGGGTGTATTTAAAAACTCATTCAGTTTAGACTCAGTGACTACAGGAGTCTTGCCATTTAGATAGGACTTAATTTCTTGATGAGTGTCATCATAGGTGAGATTTACATAGAAATGTTTGACGACATTTGGGTGGACTGACACATCAAGATCAAGAAAGGTAATGTAGTCGCATTGTTCAAAGGTCTCTTTTAAACCAGGAAGCTGAAGGCTATCCCAGTCAATAACATGAAACGATTCAACTAGACGATGTTCACTATAGAAGGTGATGGCTTCACTATGAACTTTTTCACTAATGTACCATAGTGAACTAAAACCAGGGTCAGTTGGAGTAGAATTGTTCGTGTTCTGACTTTCTTTGAGACAAAGTTCAGTTGTCGTAGGGGATTCATGTGGTGCTGAAGAAGTGAGTTCCTCTACTGGTTTAGTTATTTTGACTAATTTACGCTTCTTGGCAGCGTTCTTAATAGGGGTCATGATTTTAATGAGTGATGAAAGCACACGGATTTAGAATAACAGAAAGGATTAGTGAAGAGAGTAGAGAATGATTTGATTATGTAATGGAAGGAAGTACATTCATAAAACGTTAACCTAGTCGGGACAGAAAAAACCTAGAAATAACAAATTCGTAGAATAGGAGTAGAGATTTAAGTTTATCGAGATGTTCGAATCCTTGTTTGAGTATGTGTTGAGATCCTTTAATCCCTTGGAGCTTCAGATAATTTGAATGCGAGTTCGAAAGGAGGACGATGAAAAAACAACTCGGAGGATACGAACGGTCATCCTCTTGACTAGTTGTCAAATGACGACTGAGTATGACCCACACTATGTATATATAGTGTTCGCCGCATCGGTCGTCCGAAGTAAATGATGGGTCGACCGAAGTAGGGGAGTCGATTGAGTTATGATCTTAGTGATCGTCCTATGATTCAATGGATGACCTTTGATTTCACTAGTGTCAGTGCATATTCCTATTTCGGCCATCCGGAGTTTAATAACGGACGTCCACTGTTTGAAGCATTATTCGTCACTCACAACAGAGGACGTCCTATGTTTATACATTTATTGACCGAACTTAGATAGGGATTCAAATCGGTCATCCGAAGTTAACAATGGGTGTCCGATACTTGAGATATATGAGTTGATGATTGACTACGGACGCGCAAGATTATTAGTGGGTGCCCACTAGTCGGGATCACTAGATATCAACATGAAGAGTGGACGTCCAAGATTATCCTGATCCTTAAGTATCTTAACTATTGCATCCCTTCTTATTCTGAATCCTCCATACCTCGACTTAGGGTAGATATCTGAAATACAATTGTTATGTATGTGTTGTGCAACACATTCAGTTTACAACTTTATTA